>JABFQD010002994.1:0-14055 GCA_022817045.1 Psix sp. ZL-2020 | reverse complement strand
GTCAAATAATGCACTATTTTATATAAATACGAAGTCATATAATTTAATTTAGTAAATGTGGCATGCTTTTCCAATTTCATATATGTAGGAAAATGCAATATATAAATTATGATTTAACAAGTTGAAAAGATTCTGTTTAACTTAACATAATAATCTGGCATATTGGTAATTTGAAATTTCAAAATTAACTACTACTACTACTATTAATTTTACGATCGCAATAAATCTTCAAATTTACTTTATTTTAATAAACCGTTGTGTAATATATATTGTGTTGTATTGTAATATATATTATACTGTTTTATTGTATTTAAATTTTTACAGTGTGTACACAAATGAAATATTTACCAAGTTAGCAGGCAGAAAATAGCGAAAATTTTCCTCGTAAATATCAAATGCGAAACTTGAAATACATTTTGTTTTAATAAAATTGTTAGCAAATATATTATGTAAGACATTAAAATCGATTGATAATACAATTTTTGATAAACAATGGTATGTATTTTTATTTACATATTTTAATACAAGTGAAATATATTATCTTATATTAACATGAAATAATAATCATAATATACTTTTTATTACATTTAAATTTTATATAATCAAACCAGCATTTTAATTAGCAGATAATTAATTTTCTAACTAGTGTTAATTTTGTTCATGAAAAATATCAATTCATATTCTACCAATTAGGATGTTTTATCATTATCAAAAACAAAGAATAACACTTGAAATTTCTCGAATGCAACCGGGTGAGAATTTCATTAAGACGCACAAGAATTCGACCACACATAATAACAGGAATATCCCTGGATTGCAGCAACGGGAACGCATAAGCCAGACCGTTGATAATCACACGCAACCGTGGGGGCTGTTTTTGTAGCCTGAAATTATTTTCCACTAGAAAGGCGGCCATAATAAGTCGACGTTGTATTATTTCACGTTCGAACGGCTCTAGTGAAACCGGTCGGAGGTGTTTCGCCATCAAAACAATATAAATTCATTCCTTTCCATCATTTCGCAATCCAGAGCAAGGGCTCACTCCTAACTATATACAGTCCGATTGACGCTTGTCTTTGTTAATTGTTCAAACGATTCGTTAATCTTTAAACGACCAGTCGAGTGCTGAACTCGGGTGCAACTCGATGCTTCTCAAGCCTCGATGATCGTCGTCCTGGTTTCTCATCATGAACATCCACTCGACCACCCCGACAAGATTTTCCCACGGGAGCTTTCTCCGCTGCAGAGTCACGATAACCCAGCTGGATAGCGTGGCAGCTTCGATCAGCGGATCTTCTCTTTGGGTCACGAACGCGGATGTAAATCACACCTGCGTTTGCGCGGCGTGACTTATAGCCGCATAATAGTTTATATCACGAGCGTGCACGCTCGGCCTGATTTTCGATAAGTCGGTAATAGGCTGCAAATAGGCTCGTCCTGGCGAGGCTTTATGTCGCTCGCGAACATACGCACAGCCGGTGTTAATGGATTGAAGCGAGCACACGCCCCGGCGAAAATTACGGCGCGAAATTGGTCCGCGTAATTGGCCTTCGCCGATACAACGTTACGCGTGTCTGCGAATCCTCGTCGCTGTCTGAGTCGTCTATCGGCCGCACTCCTCTATTTTCCTTCGGCCAATCTACCTGCACGCACACCAACACACTCATTTAAGTTAGCTTTATTACCAATTTTCCCCAGCCGGGGGGTTGACTCAAAACTCATAAGTCGAACTGGAGAAGAGGCATTTGCTTGTTTTTTCTTTTTCGAAATTTTGCCGCAAAAAGGTTGTTTCGTTTAGGATGAAGGATTTAAGGGTGAAGCTCTATTCAGTTGACGCTGGTTGGCGTGTCGTCGGCCTGTTACAAATTTGTCCCTCGCGGATTAACGTTTGCAGAATTGAATTGCTTGATCTTTCAACAATCTCTTTAAGCGAACATTAGACGACTGCTTTACGAGCTTGGATTTCAGGGAAACTCGCTTTTGCTTTGATAATTTGAACACATTTTAAACCGTGACGAACGACGTCTTCTTTGGTCATGTTACCGTCGACATAAACATAACTTCTACTCGGCTCAACACTTACTTGAGGAAGTGCGCGTACCACTTACGTGGGTGGTTTCACTTTGCTTATATTCGTCACAGTGGCTGAAGATTAAAAAACGATTCTTTTCAATAATTATGATAATTATGCAACGTGAATGTATGGACAAATACAAACGAAGCTGTTTTCAAGAATTCAAACTATGGCAGTTGATAATTGTTGTAAATAATATGTTGCAAAATTATTTGTTACAGATCTAAGTTGTTCTTAAGTAGGGACTCTGCGTACGAGAATTTAACGCATGTTTCATGCGTCATTATAAATTCAGCTTGAGAGGAATAAAAATTTGTTCCTGTAATAGTCCTAGTAATAAATAACTGTTGGATTAACACAAATTGATAATCTCTAGGTAGAAATTCAGTTACGCCAACTAAATAGTTCAGCGAGGGTAATTTTGTTAGTGCCAGCACCCCCTTAATGTCTGTTCTCAGCATCGACTCCCCACGTTTTTTCCAATCATCCGAAAATCTCTAATAACGCAAAGAAACTCGCTGCGAAGAGAAACGTAACGAAAAATGATTACTCACCTGTTTTCTTGAAAGTTAATTTTTCGCAAACTCTCGGCCCATTTTTCAATTCCTGTTTATACGATTTTAATTCATACGCCGGAAAATTACTCTCTATCATTCCTTTAAGAGAGTAAAAATAATAGTTATTTCAATGTAATTGTAGAATTTTCATTTTGATGAAAAGCAAACATTCCGTATGTTGGACGAACTGGAATTCAGTTTGCCAAAGAAAATGAGAAGCATGTTTGTACGTTGCACAAAAAATTGATTCGCTGGATCGCATCGCGTTTTATTTTTAACTCACATTAAAATGCGAAACCATTACGTAGTGATTTGATATGTCGAAAAGCTCTATTACTAAGTGAAATTACAGGAGAAACAAACTCTGTTTTCATCCAAAAATATTCACCCAAGGTATTGTTCAGCTTTTTATTTTTTACCCTTAGTATTTCCACGCGTACATTTTCGCTCGAGCGTGTATGCGCAATGAAACGATTTATTACTAGTTGGTTTGCGCACGCAAGGTCCAGTTTATCTTCCGTCTCTCTTCAACGCTACGTGCTTTGCCATCACCATTTCCTGCCCTTCTTTCCCTTCTTGTTCTGTTGCGCGTTCCAGTTATCTTGGTTGTCCCTTTTCCGCAACATTGTGCCAGCTGATGTATATTCTGAAACTACTATGTACTTCTGCACGCCATATCGGCAATCGAGCGTGCTGTTTGATTCGAATATCTCGTAGTTGTTTCCCTTAAGTTACCTTATTTTTACTTTTGAGATATAAAGAGCTTTGTATCGTGATTAAATACTCGAGTTCTTGAATTTGAATTAGGAGGAATGCGAAAATCGAGAGACAGAAAGAAAGAGTATCGGCGACAGGAGAGAGTTGAAGTCGAATAAAATACGATTACGTATCAATTTAGCTGTTCCAACGACTTTATTGACGTTTCAAGAAACGTCGTTTTGTCTCTTCGAGATTAGGAAATGGACGAACAAGCGTTAAGGGAGATGGTCGGTTAGATGTTAGACTTCTGAAGTGTTCAATTGATAGATAATGCAACTCTAATGACACTTTATTTTTTATGGAAATTTATGGAGGCAATAGCAGGTTATTTAGCTAAGATGATTAAATTTTTATGTCCCAATAAAGTTTTATGCTTTTTAATTGTAGAATTGTATTTCAAATTAGTAGAAAGGTTGAAATGGTGTAACATCATCCTCCATTTACTTCGATTACTTATTGTAATCCTGAGATGCCAAGACAAGGTGTTTAATATTGAAAAAGTATTAAAGAGAAATAAAGTTTTTATATCTCGTCTGGCATTAAAAATTAAGTTCATTTTGTAGTAACAATCGATTTTATTCATCTGTTACAATTATTTGTACATTTGTTGTTCGTTGTAATAATAAATGATGAAATGATGGTTTACTGAAAATTAGTGAGTGATGATGCTCAAATAACATAGTAGCACTCCTACGTGACATTTGAATGTATCAATTTCAAATGTATAATTAATTTCCAATGATCAAATAATAATGATTGATAAGATGAGTTAGATATACAAACTGTAACGTAATAGATTACACTATGATGATTATGATATCAAGAAATACACTGCTTTTGATTAATGAGCTTAATTTGTGTAATCTTTAATATACGAAATGTTTCAAATTTTAATAAATAGCGCTGTGTGATATATGAATGTGTGAAATTTTGAAATGAATGAAATCTTCAACTTAATGCGTGTTCAATTTCTAACAAAACATTAGATTTGTGTTCAGAATTTGTATCAATGAAGAAATTGTCTTCGTGTGGCTGTGAATACTACTAATATTAAATTCGACAAAATAAGATTTGAAATATGTTGATTACTTACTTTCTACATCTGTATACTTTATACAAAATTGTCAGAGTCAAAATTGTTGAATGAGTTATTTTTGTTTTTAATTTGTTAATGGAATAGATATTAATCAATGCAATTTTATACTTTCTTAAGGATGAATAGAAAAACGTTTTATTTTGTTTCAGGTTCTTTTATTTGAACCTAATTGTAAATTACTTAATTAATTGTTCCTTAAAGCTTTAATGTAACAATTTAATTAGCGGCACTAATAATCTACTTAAAGGCGACAGATCTCAAATTTCAGTTTAGATAGAAGAGCAATTGATTTTTTTTCATGGCTTTAAAACTAATTACATCGAAAATTTCAACATACAATCTCTAGAGACCAATAAAAGAAAAATGCGAGTTAACAAATGAATGCAGATCCGGTACCTGATATTGCTGTACCATCGCGCTTGGTTGCAAGTTTTAACACATATTACGGTAGTTGGGATAAAGTTGGAAAACCATTTCGTGATATTCGTTCTAAAGAACTGAATGAATTGTCGAGGTAAGAAGTAATTGCGTAATTCCATTTTAAATCGGGAATTATAATACACATCCATTGCTTGGAAAAAGTTTATATCTCGTTAACGCAGTTTCTCGAAGTCGATCTGGCAAATTAGTTTTTGCATTCCCATTTTATATACTAATTAATAGTAGAAAAGACAGACGGAAAAAGTTAGGGTGCTCAAAGAGAAGAAAAAGCGACAAACAAAACCAAAGCGGACTACTACTTCGTCGGCTAACTTAGAATGAGTAACGTTTTGGCTGATTCAAGCGCATTTTATCGAAGACATTGTGTGTGGTCACTTAAACTTTTAAGTCAAAATTGGTTCTTCGTTCCGGTAACAACTTTTTCACATGAAAAATGAGCATGTCGTTATATTCGATTAAAAGTCAAATTACCTTTCTTGAATGTTCAACCTCATTTTTCAGGATCAGGCAAAAAACGCTAAACATTCGCCGATAGAAAAATTAAATTGGCTCGAAAAATGTAATAGAAATAGATAAATATCGTTCGGCAGTTTTATGGTCTTGTTGAAGTCACGTAAAAAACATGCTTGAGCTAACTAGATCACAAAAAAGGAACGTTGTTCCCAGGATTGTCCATACTTCGTTATCGCATGAATATTACAGCTATTGAGAAAAACTTATCGGCACTCATGACTATTTCCCAGAACTTGCCGGGGTATCTCGTGCAGACTTGCTTATTTTACAACTTGCTTGGTATATCGTGTCCCTGCTTTTACGGTGCTTGGATGATACGTCGTAAAGTGATTACAATCGTCTTCGCAGAGACAAGTTCAGGAACTCGCGATAGACTCTTCTCTACTTCTCATCACCCCTGCGTCTACTTCTCTGGATAGTCGGCAGCGAATCGTAATGTATTGAAATGCCAAGAAGTAGATAATGTCATTTTCCACTCAGTTCACTTGACGCGCGTGTATCTTACCGATATCTTTTATTGCGGACTCACGCAGTTTTACGTTTCCACTCGATCGGAAACTAAAAAAGAGAAGAATGAAGCTTTCCGGTATTTCTTTTTTATACTTTGCAAATCTGCCCTAAAGAACGTCAATTTTACCAAGTACGTGTTCAATACTGTTTTATCACGCGCAACTCTGTGAATTCGGTTTTAACTTTTTTCTTTTTCTTTTGATGGATCACTGAAATCATCTAATCGCCAATTTGTCTTTTATTTTAGTTTTGAACATATTTTGTGATAAAAAGCGGTATAGAAAACTTCTCACTACGGAAAGTTATTACTGCTTTTATATATTTAAAAAAATGTTATAACGATTTTTTGGAAATATAGAAATAATTTATATTATATTATAAATGAATAGATATTATATTTTTGAATATATTATACATATTTCATATGAGAGATTTATACTTGTGTGGTTTTTAGTTTGTCTCGAATATTCTAGAGAAATTTAAGTTTCAGTAGTAATATTAAAATTATTTGTTTACTAATTTTTATTTAGTATTTTATATTCATTAGTTTCTCTGTAAACTAAATTCAATAGTAAAATTATCGAAATGGCTGTTTTTCAGTTATGAAATTCTTTTACTTTAAGAGTTTTTTTACTTTAATTTTTAAAATGTATACTTAAAATAAATAAAATGAATCTCTGTTTATTATCTAAACTAGAACTTTGATTACACAATTATAAATTCTTAGATTCTGCTTATAGAGCTTAAATATTAAAGTAATTGCTTTTTTTTGGTTTACACCTGTCTGAACATGTATTCATTTATACAATTTTATCTTTATATATTTTTAATCTACTACAAAGTAAATAATTTAATTCGTCTTTAAGAGTTGAATTTGAGATGTTTTTATGACTTAATCGACGAACATTTCTTAAGATTTCTTATTTTATGATGGTTGGATAAGCCAGACTAGTCTCAGTTTTTTTGCAGATCATTGCTTCTTGAAGTGTCAATAAAGCAAATAAAAAATTCCGGAGCGAATTCAATCTTTCTTATACTTTTTTGGATTAAATGTTTTCGGTTGATAAAATATAATGAATTATTCGAAATAGGAACAGTTTTTTAGTGAAAGGAAATAGTTTTTATAGTATAAAAATTGATCTCGTACTTGTGAAGCATGTAATTAGTTCTGATATTTTGAATGTGAAAACTCATAAACATATCCGCAACACCTGGTTTAATAGAACTAGCATGAATTAAAATTGGTACCATATGGCGAAGAGCTCGTTGTAGATACGCGAATATTTCGTGGCTCAGAATTTAGTTAATAAATTTGTACCCAGTTGTCAATCTTAAAACAAATTCACATACGAATTATCATAAAAAGAAATCAAACTGTAGTATAAATTATGCTGCTAACGAACTGAGCATATTTCAATTTAGAACTGAAAAACAATGCATTAATCATTTTTATATCTTGCATTTAATCTGTTTACAAAAATACTGATGGATTAATCATTGACTTGTCACTGAAAATAAGTAATAAAAAACAGCATTTTTAAATCGTACACTTTCAAAAATTTTATGTCGCAACGTCTCGTCAACAGGATATGACAGTAATTTCAATGTATAGCTAATAAGAAGTTGTAATTATTCTGAGACAGGCAATGATTGAAGAAGAATTCTGCGAATGCAATCAAATAGTCGAAGGTCGTACTTTCTTATTATCACAGTGTAATAAATACTATTCTCTTGATTTATTTCTTAAAAAGTGATCGACTTAATTCAAGCTTCTCAAAATCATTATCAATTAATATAAATCAATTATTGGCAACAATTTGCGTTTAAGGGATTATATTAAAATTAAATTCTAACAAGCAAAATTTACTTAATTGTACAAAATGTTTTCAAGTGATACGCTCGATCAATAATTTGTACACACAATGAACCTAATTTGCCGCGGAATTTCCGGCTATTAAAAGAACAAATCGCATAATTTGAAAGTCGAGCGTTGCGCGTCCGCGAAAAGTCCACTGGAATGGCTTGCGATAAGTTTGTAAAACGACATAACTCGCGACTGTGAAAACGCGAAGTCTCGTTATTGCGTGACTGCATTTGAGCTCGGGAGCGGTGCGATTTCCATGCGAACTTTAAAGGAGCGCCGACGGGAGGGGCAAAGTTTTTTGCTGAACCAGACCTGATCTCTCGTTGGATTATTTAATTAATGTCGTCGAGTTTCGTTATTTAATTAATGTATAGGCGAAAGGTATGAGTCTAAATTGAATCATCCAATTCTCCCGGTATGTAAATTTCCCGACTCATTTGGCCTTCCCCGTTAGCAAAATTTCTTTTCATTTTCAGATCGTACAAGTCAGAAAAGTTTGTTCTGATGTTTTAGAGACAACAGTTTGAGATGTGGATAATTATTTCACATGAAACGGTAAAATTCAATCTTTTGTGCATCCCTCTAAAACCATATAATGAGCTCGTATCCGATTACAGTCACGTTATTGTAATGTTAATACGACAACAGAACTAATATGTGGAATCAAGTCATGTATCGTACAGTTAAACTGCTCGACGTCGATGCAAAATTTGGAATAAATAAGTTTATTTAGCTGCACAGAGCAGCGTATTTTCAAAGGAAACTTGTTATGAAAATAATCGAGATGATAACATTAATTTATATTCAGAAGCATTTAGAATAATTTAATTATCACTGTTGGCACTATTTACGGTGTGTTTAAACATTGATGACTGTGCAAATGTTTCTATCACGGCGACTGCGAGAGGGAATAAGATAATTTATCTTTTTCTGCCCGTACGTCTGGAAGCAGGTGTCATCCACTAACTGACGCTAACCGCGACAAAATTTTCGCTAAATTTCTAAAGTTTAATCGACAAACTTATTTTCTAACCCTCGGAGGTAAACGCGAGGGAAGGAAACCACACTGGGTAGCATTCAAAATACATTACCCGGAAAAAGTTGGCTGGCTGGAAAAAACGAGTGGAAAGTAGATATTTAAGAGATTAGAGAGATATTAAGTCTAAACCAATACAACGATAACCACTTGAACAAAATTGAACTATAAAAAGTCCAAAATTGTGCGCAGGAACGCATAAAATGTGTCCATCTCTGTTTGTTTCATAGAGTTAGACGAGAATGAGTAGTGTATTATCTTCCTTTGCGGAGCTACTAAGTCGTTAATGCTAGACACTAACGAAATATTTGTATGGACTCTTTTGCTGACGTAATCATTACAATGTTTTCGCGAGAAGACACGTGTCTGTCTGACAAAATGACAAAACATTCAATCGCTTGTAGGAAGGGTGTTTTCATAACGCGGTCCTCATCCCCACAATTGAGCGACACTCGAATCACATCGATGTACACCAACGACCGACAAGTGTCCTTATTATTCTGCGCCAGCAAAGAATCCTTTCGGAGCCTAGGCTACGATCCATTCCCACGCCATCGTAACTCCCCCTCGTCCTTTTTACCTCCTTGCCCATCTTTCCTGCGTCGCTCTTTTACTCATTTACACCACTTTAGTTGTACGAAAGAGAAATTGGGATTTTCCTCATCTTGACAAGGATGAATTCTTGATTATCAAGATGTCGAAATTCGTAGAAAAAACTCCATACATTTAGAGATGATAATGATAATTGTAACTGATATTGAAATTTCTCATTTTAAAACGAATCTTGATTTTCTTTTTAATTTAGAAGTAGCAGATCAAATATCAATAGCATGGCTGAGCTTTTATTAAATATTCATTATTAACAGAAGTATTAATTAATCTTGTAATCTTGAACTACAATCTTTTGATCTTGTAATTAAATTTAACACTAGTTTTCAGCTTGAAAAATGATAAAATATAAATATTTCGATGTTTGCATTAAGTAGAATTTATTTGTATTTTCAAATATATTGCAGCAACATATATTATATATTTTACTGATATTTAATAATATCAGTAAAAATATTATAATTCGCCACATTATTATCATAGTAGTATTATACCATCAGTGTATTATGAAAATTTTGATATTACATTTGCGATGTAAAAATAAACGTTAAAAATACAAGACCTTAGATGTGATCTTTCAAAATTTCATAATCTTACTTGATCTAAGTTTCTTGAAAAATTAAAAAATTCTTAATCACGCGGACGACATTTCAGAACATGAAAATAATAACTTCAAGAGAAAGTTCATTTCAAACCTTAACCCAACATATTTGATATCAAGTTTTAACCTCTAAGGGAACTAAATTACACTCAACATTCTCTAAGAGTAAAATACAATTCGTTCGTCGTATCCCTTAGTCGTAACATTCAATTATATCGAATTTCGTGATTAATATAAAATATTACGAGTATCTGAATCAACATGAAAATGATGAAACTTTTGTCTTATAAAATAAGTGTGAAAAAGTTTGCTTGAAGAAACAGTGCTGCGTGTCTTTAACTTTTTATTTATGTAAAAATTGTTTGCCTGCGGTTGAAGCGGACTAAAAAAAACGAATTAGAAGTGGAAAAAAGTTATCAGGGAGCACAAAACCGAGGACTATTATATATTTAAACGACACCTCCGTGTCTTGGGGAGATGGTCGTCTGAATTTTTTGTTCGCGCCCTCGCGATGAATGCGGCCCTGTTTCGCATACATAAAACCACGAGCCTCGAAGTACCCGTCTGAGTTCTTTTCATCGGCCAACCACTGTTCTCCGCCTCAACGAAAGTTTGTCTTTCATCCACGCCTTTTCTTTTCGTCCCGCGTCGGAAACAACTCCTGAGGAAGTTGCTCAGAATATTTGCGCGGCACCAGGTGTCTCGCCAGTGTCAGGAGGTAGACGCGCGTTTCAAGGAGAGAGACGGGCCCGATTGCCAGGGACTTTCGCCTTTATTAATCTCGCTTCGTTCTTAGTATTCTGCGAATACAAACCTGAGGATTTGTTGCAAAAACTTTCATTCGGCTGCAGACGCGCCGTAATTATTGAGCAAGATGAACGGCTCGAGAAAAGACGTTTAACGTCTCGCGCAGATTGTTTGTGGTAGACGTTGCCCGGAATTGGATGCTTTGTTTGTTGCAAACATAATACCGATGTGAACTCCGCGGAAGAAAACCATTAGCAGAGTTATAAAAAAAGATGAATATATGTCAATTCGCGATAAGAGGAACTCATTTACTGATTAGTTTATTACATTCACTTATAGAAACACTTGAAACATATATGTTATAAAAGTCGGAATGGTTGATGTCTAGTAAGTTTGTTATAGATATGAACTTAGAAGAAAATGTGGGAATTAAAATCGTAAAAATTGAAGTATTAAAAGCCGTTGTTTATTTGTTTGCGTATAGAAGTTCTTGAGATAATTAGATTCTAATAAGTTGAAAACAATTTAGGGAGTTTTTGAATATTAATTCAGACCCTAAACTTAATTTAAGTTGAATAAATAAACTTCGAGTTGTTTTAGAAACATAAAAAGTTGGTTGGCTAGATTTTCACGGCTTTTATATTTTTCAGTTTTATGGATTTCAATGTATATTCATTTCTTCCACTTGCATACATTAACTGTTTAAATCAAATAATAGTTGTTGGGGTTTTGAAGGTTGAATTTGTTGCATACTAAATATGTGCACACTGTATTATGTAAAGTAAACAATTTTAACGTTGTTGAATAATTTTTAATAATATATTTAATTAAGAAATACATATTGAAAGTGCATGTCTTTCCTAGCGTTTTTTATATAGAAACAATGGGAAATTTAGAGAAATTGATTCTACCTTTACTGGATTTTTGGTTACCATGAGAACGCACGAAAAAGTTTTTTTAAGCTTTAGAAAACCGGAAGCTACTATAATGGTCTGGAAGTGGTGGCATCTTTTTCAGTTCTCAAGTCATGTAACATAGTACTAAAGTCTTAACACTTAAACTTAAAATTTCGTCAAAAATGAACAGGTCCTCTTAAGGTCAATGTTCTTGCAACTTTACTCAACATTTTTTTAATTAACTGTTAAATTATTTTAATTTTATAAGTAATTCACTTCTAAGAAATGAAGAACTTATTTCTATTTTATAAATCTAAAATTCAGTTAGCGATTGATTTTCGAAAAATTTTAATCGCCATTTGAAAAATGACATTTTTTTGGAATTATTAATTAGTACGTACTAATTGTTCAACGAAATAGTTTTTTATAGTTTCCCTTTCTATTAATTCAAATGATTAATAATTATTAGTTGAACAAATATTATTTACTATCGACAAACATCAATCAAAAGTATCAGTACAAAAACAGGTATTTCCATTATTATTCATAGAATATTCCTATCTAGTTAAAAGTTACATATCAATTGACTGGAAAATCATTGTGCATGCATGTAGGCTGAACTTTGTTTTCATTTACGGATCGAAATTCGTAATTGACGTTAATCGAAATCGCAATTTATGACAGCAACATTGCGTAAATCACTTGTCCGGTTAATCCTGGTCTCGTTAAGTCGTTTGCGGAATTTGTCCAACAGTCTCTTTTTCTACCACAAATTGAGACATTTGTGTTTATTCGTTAGCAGAGTACGAGTGTCAAGTTGACAGCTAATCGATTGCTAGAGTTAATGTTACCAAATGATAGGTCACCGGTGAGCCCATAATTCACTACAGTAAATCGATTGCTTGTCTCGCTGGGGGAAAAAACAGATTTTTTTTCTAAAAAATATGTACGAAATTATTATTCCAGTATCAAAACACATAGTTCCTAAGTAGGAGTTAACTTCTTTAATGACATTAAAAACGAAGGAACTTCATTTTTTACGCGGAGCTTTGTCGATAAAATGACCCTGCAAAGATGAAAAAAATTACATTATGTGCAAGTTCCTGCGATGTCCTGTTGTATAATGCAAAATGCATTTGCATTCCATTTCTAACGAGCTGATTGCCGTGCGATATGATCATTACTTTATGGGCGAAAACTCGTTATAGGCAAGCATTGTTCCGTTCCTCGAACGCTCATTTTTATTCATTTTCGTTTCACCTCGGAGCACCTTATCGGTGCTCCCGCAAAAGCAATAATGTCACAAACATCGTTGTGGTTTTGATTTTTAAGTCAGGTATATCTTTTCTAGCGGAAGTGGTTCCTCACAAAGAATGTGTGAATAATTGGCCACGCTCGTGAGAATAAATATAAATGCAAAGATGATAATTATACAATTCGACACAAAATAGAAGATCGCGAGCGCATTAGCGTGCGTTAATGAATTTTCGTCCAATGGGGTTTCGACGTTTGCAATCACCACCGCAGTTTTCCTTAAATGCTTCGTTAATGAAAACCCGCGGTAAAACAGCAGGCAATTTCATTTCGTCTGGACGGAAAAATTAAAATTCAATTATCTTGTTCGGCGTGTGCTTGGATTTTGTAAGGATTAATGGTCCTAAAGCGCATCCCCCGGATATACAACTTTGTTGAAAAGATCTCTCCTTTTTAATTCTTATTTGGAAGCTTTGATAGAAGGGATTATCCAAAGAAAGGGGATGAAATCAGTATTGATTTAATAGTCAGAATTCAGTTTTCTTTTGATTAATTAATACTTTCACATATAAAAGTAATAATCAAATGAATTAGTATATTTAGCTTTAATAATCAGAGACATTTCAATTTTGGAATTATCATCACTGATTAAAGTTACAATTTAATCAAATTAAGCATAATTAGTAAAATATTGTCACTTCAACAGAAATAATTATTTCCGTTGCACGCGCACATAAATAGCCTTTCTATTTTCAGCCAGAGGAAAATGTACTTTATATTCTCTGAGGGAAGAACACTTTGTATCGATAGCAAAATACTCTCTTAGGAATAGAAAAATGTTTTTCTTCCAGAAAATAGGTAATAGAAACTTAGATTATGTACCCTTGTTTCGGAAAATATCGCAAGCAACATGGGAGACAAGCGACTTATTCCATGGGTCGAGATAACGAAACGTATCTACATCTTAGATTTAATAGTTTGTTTCGTTTTATTGTTACATAATTTAGTATTGAATTATATATATCAAAGTTATGTTGAATTGAATTATATATTACGTTAAATTATGTAGTGAATTACATAATTAATGTCAACATTGAA
>JABFQD010002993.1:0-14055 GCA_022817045.1 Psix sp. ZL-2020 | reverse complement strand
AATCATAATTGTAATAATAATAATCTCAATCAACCGATAAAAATCTCGCTCCTGGGACGTTGAAATGACATGAACAATTATTATTATTAGAATGTTACATTATGCATTCGAGATGAGCAAAAACAGTAGCCACTTTTTACAGCCGAAACATGAATTAACATTAACGAAATTTATTTTGAACAAAATAGCTCTCTTTTTTCCGCTGCATCAACATTTTTTGTCCAATTCACAAATTACAGTCTTGACATTCAACTTTTCAAATTTGACATGTACGAACAGAAAAAATACGTTTCATCTTTTGTCTTACTATCACTAAAATATTACTATAGTTACACGCAGTATCTACACAGTTACAAGAAAACCCTTCTATTGATGGCTAACCGAAGCTGGATTTCAATGAAGGACAAAACAATCGTGTGAAATATTTTGTTTCGACTCGATCGATTTCAAATGTAAACCAGGTTCCGAACAAAAGCCTGACCGATTTTCGTTCAAATTACGGGACAATAACTTGTCGAGTCCTAAATTCAAGTATAGGCTTTTGACTTGAATTACAGATAACGTAACATGAAATCATGCTATGCAATCCGAATTGCAAAGCGAATTTGATTTTCAATAGAGTGAAATAGTAATCGAAATTTATAGCTGATTAAAATTTAGAATCCTTTTTAATTCAAATAACATCTCTGAAAACAACTCTTGCTATATATTACAACATACAAGATAACAGTTTATGACGTCAAACAAATTTGCATTGCACTCATAAACGCGATAACAATCTTATTCTACGCTTACAATAAATCGCCGAAAAAATTAATATTGGTTCAACAGATCAACTTTACACCAATATAAAATATAAATTTAAAACGTTAATAAAATTCTCGCCGAAATCATGCAAAACATTTTCATTCGTTTGCTATTTCACTCGAAAACCATTTTGGAGCAAAATGGTTACTTTTACTTAATACTTATGAAAACAAAAATGATTTAAAAATTACATTGATACAAAATACTGACAACACGCTGCTTAGAATAACTATTCCAAATAGAAAAGCATTTTGAGTCCGAAATAAATAATAGAAATTAAAATGAATTTAAAATAAACATTCGATTCCTCCTCGATGTCTATATGTTGGTTGACAATGCAAATTGCAACGAGCTATTTGTAGGCCGAATCTCGACGTTGTCGTGCTACTATTACGTGCTTAGAAAATTGGCAACACTGATTGTAAAAATCGACTATAAACTATACATAATTCGTTCGCAAAAAAAATGCGGATAAACTACTGCGAGGTAATACTAATTAAAAAAATTGCTTCTCATTCGTCGATCGTGGCTGCTTCATAGCGATTTACAGCTTAGAAGATAAACAAATATAAATTTGTATTTGGCAACTACGAAAGCGATCTTTCTGTCAAAACAACTGATTTCAAATTAAAAGCTTGAAATATTAGAACAATTTTCAAATTTGTTGTTTGAAAGATGGGAACTGCATCGCTTTATATGAAAATAATAAAAACAAAACGATCTGGATACTTCGAGTCTCTTAAAATTCTCAATCGAAAAAAATGTTGACGAAAAATTGAGTGAATATAAAGATTTCAAGTATCAATATCGAAACTTTAAATTTGGACAAAAACATGAAACAATAATAAAAAGTAAACCAGTCATTCTGATAAATATAATTCAACACTTAATTATTATATAATATGTAAAATATATGTGTTTGTTAAAAAAGTCAATTTAATCTAGATTGAACAAAATGTTTCAATCAAATCGTCACAAAATGAAACTGGCTGCCTATCAGCCATCTATAGTGTAAGATAAGTTGTAAAAATGTTTTAATCTTAAATCGAATTGAGATGATAACTTGTTGAAAGAGGAATTCAGTTGTTTTGACTTAAAGTATAACTGAATCGCGGTGAAAATAGATAGTCAAAGATCTTAGTAAGGGCCAACAAGGAAATGAAAAAATATCGCACGTAGTTCGCTGGCGAAAGAAATGTCGCGAATGCACTTAATTATGTATACTACGTCATTCGCCAGCGTCGTCCCATTTAGCTTCTTCGGCTATTCTGTCGAAGCAGTCCGAGAGGAACGTGTACTGCAAACAAATGTCAATCTCAGTCATCAAAATCTTTGCTCTAATTTAATCCTATAAATTTAAATTTAACTTTTCTTATTCAGCTTTTCATATTATTAAATTAAGTATTATGAAAAATCAGTTCCTTCCTAAAATTATAGTAAAGTTAAATATAATATCAATTTGTTAAAATATATTTAAATTAGAGAAAAATGTATAATTACATATGGCGTGAAAACTTTGAGCCAACGAGGTGGCCGGTTATCTGTACGGGTATACTGGAAACAGAAGGACATTCCCTCTTCATCCACCTCCCAGTGCGTAATCGTGTTCCATGGGAACTCAACAACTTGTGACTCTAATGTTCCATCTTGCTTTGCAGCATGCAATTTGAATGCCGCTGCACCTACAGCCGCTACCACGTGACCTTCTTTTCTTGAATCACATGCACAATGAGGAAATACTATGTCCCCATATCCGCTGAGCTCACGCGCCAATTTCAAATACTGGAAATTAAATTTTATTAATAAATTCGTCAATTTAAGATAGTGTAATTACATTAAAATAAAATAGAGTAATAAATTTATCATAATCATTGAATAATAAAAGAGATCAATTATTACAATTATAAGTTAATTATTCTGTCTTATTTGGTACATTTTCATTTATATCAATTTTTTAAAATTTATATAAATATTTAATTAAAAATGGAACAAGCGAATTCGAAATAAACAGTAATAATAATTATAATTATATAAACAAATTATTCAAATAATCAAATATTTCTGTTATATGATAATGTTAATAATATTTCGATAGACATTACTATTCGAGATGGAAATATTACAGTTTATTTATAAAAATGCATTTACTTTATAACAATACCAACTAATTTTGTTATATTTTTCTTTAGAAAAACTTTTTTAAAAAATGTAATAAGAAAGCACTTGTTTCCACACTGAAATCAAAGTTCCACTCTTTTATACTTGTTATAAAAAATAGTACGTTGTATTTGTGAGGGAACTTTCCACATTAGTACAACAATATACTGTTGGTTTATTTTGATAACAAAAATAATACAATTTTCGAAGCAATTGAATAATTTTCTTTCACGATATGTTTCACCCATGAAATAGATCATGTGAACTGTAATCATTGAAACACATTATTAAACATCACTTAATATTAATCGTATATCATCAATATTATCATCATGTAAATTTATTTAATAAATACGATCAAATTGAATTGGCATAAGTCATTGATTTGAAGTGCGACGTTCTAAGAGACTGTAAAAGATCATAGAACAATTGATATGTCGAAGCGTACCTCGTGTTTTCTCGACGCGTCTTGGAGAGCCTTCAACTGATAGAGTCTCTCGCCCGCGATTATGTGACCCCTATTCACTTCGTCGATCGTCTGCCAGAAAATCCACGTCAGCGCTTGTTCGCTAAGTGGTCTGGAAATGTTGAACAACCACCTCCGCACCGACAGACACGTCGCACTCGCCGTCGAGTAATTTTGAATGTACAAAGTGTGCGGGTGTTCGTGCGGCTGCAATTTTCGCTCTGAAAATTTCAGTTATTATATATATATATATATATATAAATGTATAATAAATATATTGAATATTACAGTCATATAGTATATATTATTAACCTAAAACAAAAAAGCAAGTTTAATATTTTAGGAAGAAATGTCACAATGTTTGCAAAATATACATAAAATATAAAGGTAAAAATAATAAAAAATATAAAAGAATTATTATCTTACCGAAATTGTATTCAACAATTTCAAAAAGATAAAAGTACTTGGCCGTGTCAGCGTCCAGGCCAACTCTACAACAAACCGCGTCGTAAACGTCTTTGACGTTCGCGGCTTTGGGTACTGTAACAGTCACCACCTCTCGGTCCGGTAAAAGGACTTTGAGATCCACAGCAGGACCCTGATCGCCATCTTCTTCGAGCCTGTCAGTAAGAAATTCTTGCATCGCGTCGCTTTCCGCGATCACCCTCACTGCGCATACTTTCTCCAAATATTGCTCGAGTCCGCGTCTTCTTGCATCCAACTGCTGTTCACTCAACCTAAAACAATGTTTCATTTAAGCAATTATATATATTTAAGCAAAGTATACAAAAAATCAAGTTCAAACTATCAACAATTTATCATTTCTCATTAGACTTGAATGAATAAATACGACATGATTATCTTTAAAATGTATCAACTGACAAATATGAAACTTTCATTTTTCATTTGGAACGAATGATGAACACGCAAAAAATCTTGACATTAAAATGAGCTTCAAACGACCAAGTTATTCGGACTTGAATAACGATTCATTGTTCCATTATCTTCTATAAATCACAAAAATCTGCCGAGATATACGTTTTTTCATGTATAAATCATCGCATCTGTACAAACTCCAGTTGTCAATTGATAAATTCAACTGTACAATTTATAACAAAACGATACAAATACTGATCAATCATATAATAACAAAGTCCTTCTGTATATACACAAACAAAATATATCACTGATTTAACCAGAAATGGTATATTTAAACGTACTGGAAAGGCCATTTCCCTGGTAGTTTAGGGAAGTTGAATCCTATGAATTCTTTTTTAAGTGCCATGTGAAGAGCAGCAAACTCTCGGTAACGTTTGGAGCATAAGTGACGGCCTGCCATGTGGACGTTAAAGACGACATATCGCTCGTGTTTTCTTTCGCGGACGTGGTAATCTGGGACACTGATAGGCAAAGATCGCTTCTCGCTATAATCCACTGCTGCGTAGCTGATAAACGAATATTGATGTCAATCATTTTTATATTCAATATATATTTTTCAATCTATATGTTTTTCAATTTCTGCAACAAATTTCTAATGTACCTCAAGTCTTCACATGGCTCAAGCCTCTCTGCCTCCTGTGGTGTCACCGAAATCACGGTGAGAGTCAATACATCGCCACCAGACTTGATTAGGTCTACGACCTGTTTATGAGTAGCTCCTTCCACATTTACATTGTTCCTGTAAAAAAAACAAATAACTTAGAATAAATGCTAATTTATACTTTAACAGTTTTATTTCACTTTCAGAAGTGAAGAAATGTAATACCATCTTTTTAGGACGAGAAAGCAAGTAGAGAGAAAAGACTAAGAGAAAAGGAGAGAAGATATGGTTGTTAAAGTGAGAACAAATGCAAAAAATAGAGACTTGTTTTTTTACAATAGCTATATGAGGAAACTAACAAAACTAACGAGGAGGTTCCAGTTCATCTGAATGTGGATACTACGAGTTTTTTACAGCCGAGACAAATGACGACAAATCGCAAATAATTAGTGCTGTGCGTCTAGAGTGCAATAACGATTCGATAATTCAAATTAACATGGCCGAATGTCATGGGACTGGATTTTCTGCATTCCCGAATGTAGACATCAAAGTTGCCATATTTTCGGGGTGAAAGAAATCGTAACTTTTCCACTAAGTCAGCGAACTGATTTGCAACTTTGTGACCGCCAACGAGTCGTTAATCTTAAGCGACAGCGATATTTTTGTGTCTTGAACTGGTTGTCGACTTTTTAATCCTTGAATGCATAAATAACTTGTTAATCGGTTTTATTATTATTGGCATAACGTGACATACACTTGTGTTGGAATTTGGATTGATCATTGAAATGTGGCATGCAGTTTTGTTTGTGATCGTTCATCTATTTGATTGTAAAAGAAAGAAATGATTTGTTTTAGCTAAGTTGAAATTGTATCAGTTCAATTGTTTCGTTGTTAACGGAATATCTAATTATGAAAAAGAGCGAAAATAATTTCATAAACGGACAAAGTTGATACTGTGATGTCTAAATTTCTCTTAATTAAGAAATTCTATTACGAGATGAATATAATTAGAATGTGCCAAGGTTAGACGCAAACTAAACACGACAACCAATTGCGAAGAGTTTCTGATTAAACAAGTATTCTAGTGAAATGATAACTCGACTTCAAGTTGATAGTTCACTTTTGGAAGATATTGTTTAAACAAATGCAATTTTTTTCTAATGAAATTCTTCGTTTGGTGTAGTACAATCACCTTTCTTTGCTCTTTGGAACATAGATAAGATTGTGCAATTATCACCTGAAAAAAATGAAAAGAAAAAACAGGAAAAAACATCAAAGTTAGTTTTAACAAGTGTCTCATTAAGATAACATTTTTTTTGCTCAAATCTATTATATTTCAATGACGTAGAGACGAAAGAAGTAAACACAAACGTTAAAATTCGCGTCAAAGCCAACACAAGTCAAAGCAAAATTTGTATCAAATTGCTTGTTTTTTATCACAATTTTCAACACAATCTCTTCTACTTTGTTTGAGAACTTTTCTCTAAGTTTGGTTCATTACATTTTCACCTAAAATTATAATACGTTTGGTCAATGGAGCGCAAACTTATATCCAAACTTTTCCGTTCAACTAATATCAAAACTAAAAACATTGATGCAGAATTTATGACTGACGTTTCCAATCAGTTTCTGTATATTTTATAAACGCGTTATCCAATTATTCTCGAAAACTATGCCGAAAGAGGAAATGTCAAGGACCTAACAGAATAAGCAGCAAAATCTAATAAAACATAGTTGTAGAGAATCCGTCGGTCTTAATTCGAATTTAGAACTATTGTCATTTTAATAGACACTTGCGTCGCGGTCGTAAAAGAAAATGAAATTCTTACAACGCGATTTGAACAAAGCATTCCAGCCAAGTTAGTCCCTCGAAAATGTATGGCAGACTACGTCGATAACTTTTTTAATTGAAACCACTCGATTTTAAATGCATAACAGTTAATAGATTTCTTCCACCAACATAGATCAAATTCTTTGAACTTTATAGCTCAGGTTAGCAAAATTTTAATTACTTTGCTCCAATTCCATCTTAAAATCGCTCTGAATTTTCCACGAGAAAAAAACTGGTATTATACTTTCCTCAAAGTCTCGATTTCCTTCTCGCAACGCTATATTTCAAAAATGAGCTTTAATTTATCATCATTAAATCGCAACAAGTAAAGTCGAATTGCTAGACAAAAAAGAAATAAGAAGCTTGATTATAAGAAGTTGAAATTTGCAAATGAAAGTTTAATGTCTAGTTGGATTGTGCATTGCAAGAAGGTCGAAAATGCATTGTTGGAGCCAATCAGGGTCGATCACCTGTTGGACAGGACCTCGAGGCAGACCGAATGGTTGTCGAAACTGCGGCGACGCCGGCGGTTGGGGATTTCAGGCCAGCTGTGCTGAGCCGCGGTGATGCAGCAAGTGAGCATTTCGGCTTGACACTGACGAAACTATTTGTGATCGGAGGCGATTCGCGTAACATATGCTCGTGCAATGAACCACTTTATCATTAATCAGTTGAACGATTCGAAGTAGCGCAAGACTCGCAGTCCGAAGAGCCGATCCCACCGTGTTCCGGTGATAGACGCGAACCAATCACGAACCACGTTGCGCCAACGTCAGCGTGCTCTCGCGTTATCGCTGATTATTCGGCTTCCTTGCTTTTCGTGGCGAAACGACGTCCAAGACTATTATTGTGCGATCCGACCGGTCGCAACCGTACTTTGGATTCCGATGGTGAAAGGCCCGCGCCTATTGGTCGGCTGCGGAGGCACGTCTCTGACAATGAAATTCGTGTGTTCATTTTGCGAAGAGATAAGCCGTTGACACCCTGTAATCGAAAGTGAAATTGGCTCATTTCTGACTCCAACGGGGGATCAATTGGCTTGAAAGTGAGCTTGAAAATGAAACCATTAGATGTTTCCTTTTAAATTGAAGAATTGCGAAAACAGATTGCCTAAATAATTACATTCACTCAATGAAATTTGCATTTAAAAATAGCACCTGGAATTTGCTATTATATTTTTATACACAATCAGTTTTGTACTAAACAATCAACGGAAGCGCTCTGGCGATTGATCTATGTTAGCGAAATAGCTTGTTATTTGCTATTGAAAAAAAGAGTTTATAAAAATGTTTGTTTGACGTCTGAATTTCTCGTGTTCACATAAGCTGCGATGCAGTAGAACTGCAATTTATATTGAGCAAAGTATAGGAATGCCAGAGCTCTGAATACTGCGGTCATCTGTCAACTAAGTTACGAAATTTCACGGAAAATTCATTTGCTTTGATAAGATAAAGTCTACTTTGTATGCAGCGACTTTATCATGAACAACGCAACGACAACTTTGTGATCACCAACTTGCGTCAACTGAATTGTGAAGGTACTCGTGAACTAGCTACTAACGTTCCAACTTTTGGTTCTCAAGCCTGGACAACACTGTTGACCATGTGATATGTTTCCAATTTTCACTTCCAATTTATGCGTTGTGAAAATGTTGACGTGTGTACATTTTTGTAATTTTTTGATTTAAAATTAATTTAGCATCATTTTTATTCAATTTATATGACTTTGATCTTTATGTAAATATATGGTATTAAATAAATATACGATGCAAAGATATTTTGTATTGAATAAATATCTCGTACAAATATCGCTTTGCAAAATGCAATGCTTCGTTGGGTATTTTAATGCCGGAATCCGCGAGGAAGAAGTCGATCAAATATTGATTCCGTTCAATCGTGATGTTTGTCGAAGTTATTGGAACATAATACCTTGGACTATTTGAATTATATTTAAATCTGGGAGCCCTGGGAAAGTCGATCGTCGGGTCATTTGTTCGAACGTGAACAATTAAAACAATGACTAGCTAAAATGAGTTTCATCTGCACGATTCGCGTTACGCATGCTATTGACGCTGTACGTACAAATCCCTGGCAACTTTCCATATCTCACCATTTGACGCGAAACGTTAAATAATTTCTCCCCAGACACGGAACGTCGGATTTGTTTATCAAACTCGACTCTTACTGATTTATGTAACATTTACATAAATGAGAGAAATTATATAACTGATTTCAAAGCTAGCGATCGCAAAAATATAAAGACCTTATTCTGTGTAAAGAATTGTGACTGAATGACGATACGGAAAAAATTCTACCGCAGTTTTGATTGTGTTTAAGATAATTAGGAAAAGGCAACGAGGAAGGACGGAAAAATTGCAATTTATCGAACACTGTGCCTATTAACGCGTGACAATGAAATGTCCGTTGAAAGTACATGAAACGTTATTTTGAAACAAAAAGCGGTCTGTCAAAAATAGAGCAGACAGATATGAAATGAGAAACAATTTATAGTCTCAAGAATGAAACAAATGAAATGAAAAAGCCGGTCAGAGGTCGAGGCTGACGCGAGAACTGATGGAACGGGACAGTGAACCAATAACAAATAGGGACTGGAGAAGCGCCGTTGATAGAGACAAAAACGGGAGTCGCGTGTCAGAGACGGATGCGAAATCGTTGCCGCTGATGTTAGTCTTATTTAATATCCTTGACCAAGCGAGGAGAATCCGCAGCAAACTTAATGACTTAACGGAAGCCGTACGAAAAACAAACCATTTACAATATTTTTCTTCAGACATGTTCGTTAGAACGTTCAAAATGAAAAACTGTTCACAAAATGCAATTATGGCAATCAACATACCACAGTTACACTTAACTTTTCGAGGCGCACTGACGTGGGATAAAGACAAGTATTCTCGCACATTCTTGCACCAATTATCAACAATCACTAAGCCGAGAATACATTATATCTGAACCTCCCAGGTGAAAAAGCCAAACCGGATTTGATTTTCATCTTTGTTACTGCGACTCGGAAAGTGGTATGGAAAACTGTATTTTTTGAAATACAAAATAACAATCAACGTTAGCAATTTATAATCTTATTTGTTATATATATAAGAGTTTTATAACCCAGTGTAATTTGTATAAATTACGATTTATACAAACAATGTAGCAAAACTCACTTCATTCAAGTATTATAATTATACAAATAATTTTAGCATAATAACCATAATTATGCAATTTTTTGTCATTATAGTCATTATGATTCGAATTATGTTGTCTACTATAAAGTACTTAGACTATCAAACGTAAGAAATTCAAATAGCAAATTTTGTTCGTTGCATAAATATATATTTTTTAAATGTTTAACTTAACGCCTGGTTAGTAATAGCGAACGATTGCATTAAGTATCATTCGTGTAATTGATTCAACATTTTCTTCGCGATTCTTGGTTTGTAATTATAACATCAGCTGAAGATTAAATGATACGATTTTACAGCGCAAAGCTCCCAATAGGATCCAATTAGCGTTCGCACGATCATTTTTATTAGTTGAAATTCTTCGGTTAAAATTCTTGTGTATTATATTTCGTGGTGGCTATTAATGCCACAGGATGAGACCATGTGAGTTTGGTCGGTATTTGGCATTGTACCACACATTGCAGAGCGTGATCGGAAACGGAAAAAGAATGTCGGGCCGGGTTCGATGCAAAATAGGCATTTAGAGACGGCAAGCGCAGCGGTCACGTAGCCAGCGACGTGACGATTCAAGAAGTTTATCTATGTTAGTATCACGCTTGTTTGGACTCTATGATCGAACGATAGTTGACAGTCAAAATGAATGAAACAACGACGGGTGTCAAAAGTTGATCCTGAAAATGAACAAATGAATAAATAATTAGTTACTCGAAACTCAATTTCAGCGAATGCAAATGATCAAGTGATACAGACATTGAAAACGTAATTTATTGCCAGAAATTTAATTCAAGTTTATATCGCGAGTTTGGGTAGAAAAAACTCGATAAGCGTTTTTTCCAATAGGCAGAAACTGGTATGAATGATACTGCATTGCCATATCAGTTTCATACACGAACGACTCGAACGCAGCATTTGTGCAGTCGATGTTTTATTCGACTCATTAATATTTCTGCCTCGCGATTAAACCAGAATTCATTCGCCAGCAGCCTTTGATGAGACACCGTGAGACGCGATGTATGAGATTAGAAGACAACTTTTTCTAACTTTTAAACGGCTTTGCTCTGCGCAAAGATGAGTCGTAGTTGAATCAGAAGCGAAGCATTGTCGAATCAAATCGACGATAAAGTTGCAGTTGCTGCGCTGCATTGGCGAAGTTAAATGAACTACGAAACAAGTTTGACGTTTGATTTCGCTCGTGTTTCATCAAGACAATGAGCGAGTTAGCGTCGTCGCAGCAAGGAAATCCATATAATTTAATAACAACCGGCTAAGGTTTAAGCAGTCCCGCTCAAGCGCAACACTCAATCAATTGTAATTGCCAGCTATCTCTGTATTTTGACATTTAAATTAATCACCACCCTCCTTTGTCCTAATCTTTTTCATTGTCATAGTCAAGTCGCATAAAAGCAAGCAGAACCCAGTCGTAAATCACAATCGTATTAGCTCCTTTGTTGCACCTGAAGAAAAAGCTTTGCTTTTTGCATCCTTAGTCGAGATTCGCGTTTCGCACGCATCTTTCATTAATGCATATGAAACGATGCAAAAAGCTGTGATTAGAAAATGGCTAGCACTTTAAAACGATAAAAAATTGAAAAAAAGCTAACTAGATGGAACATTATCTGAGCATCCTCCGAAGCAAATGTCAGTGCTGATGATTGCAATTTGCGTATTAATGATAGACTTTTACTTTTGCCAATATATCGATCAAGCGAAATGATAGAAGTACCGTTATTTATTGCAGAGAAATTGAAATAACAAACACATCTAAAAGCAATCAGAATAACCCTATGGAAAATGGCTTTTGTATGACTTGAATTGTTGTCCGGGTCATGAGCCGAGAGGACAAAAAGGTGCATCAAGGGAGGGAGCGCGAGTGCGCTTGAATTCTCCCGCGAATACGAAATGTATACGAGTGAAACATTTAAATGGAATTTTGGTTGTTTTGCTGCCACATGAGAAAGCGGATGAACTTGGAATTCGAGAGACTTTAGTGTGACAAAACGGAGTTTTGTCAAAATTCTTGACGTACATGTACGAAGAAATGCTCGGCGAATGAGTTTTGAACAGCTTTTACAATTTAATTCTAATGAAAAGTTTCAATGAAATTTAAAGGAATTGTTTAAGCATACTTTGGTCATAAAAATGAGTTAGGTTTCAAAGCCAGCTTCTCATTTTGAAATTCAACCAAATACATCCCACAATTATTATAAATAGAAATACCACCTGATATTTTTCGTCGATGAAAAAAAAAACATTTCAACTACGCAACTGAACTAAATTTTATAAACAAACCGAGTTTGACCAATGACCTTAAGATGATATATATATATATATATATATACACATATATACATATACATATATACATAACGTAAGGGAAAAAAAGATAGACGTAAGAGAAAATACACAAGTGGGAGAAAGATAGAATGAATTTGAATGACATCGTCTTAAATGTACTAAAAAGAAATCATTAGTAACTCTTCGAATTTTAATAAAAATATTCATTTGTAACTTTATATTTATTTGGAATAAACAGTGAGTTAAGGTTTGTAAAAAATGAGCTTAAATATTATAGCGACAACCAAATCAAACATTCAATGATAAAAACGTGCCTCTATTTCTCAGTCCATAAACTGTCCTGATTTAAACCCCTAAACAAATGAACTGTCATTTCATAATCTTCCGCAGTATTAGTTAATCCAACAATGAGTTTCAATTTATCGAAGTAAAATGCGTCCTCTTGGTTCCCGCGTTATTAAGTTACACCGTCGCCGCGCGATCAATGAAAATATCAAAAATCAGACCTAGCGAAAATTGCCTGCAATGTGTTCAACCTGTTACGATGGAAAGTACAGGAGTGAGAGAGAGAGATAGAGGCAGGTTCCTCTGCAAAAACCCTGTTTCGGGTGGAAACAGGTTTGGCGGCGTGTTTGGCTGGTTGGGTGAATGCTTGGCAACTCACACTTCGAGGATGCGGTCTCCCTTCCTGACGCCGGCTTTTTCCGCGGCGCCGTGCGGCAGCACCGCGCTGACGTGCTGCAGCGGCGCATACAGCTCGCCGTTGATGCTACGGAGCTGTCCGCCCTCGCTGACCTGACCGCGTACGTTGAACCCGAACCCGGTTTCGGTTTTGTAGATAGTCACGCAGCGGGGACCCTGGCCGACGGGGTTCGCGCTCGCGTTGTTCGCCATCGTCACCGTGGCGTTCATGCCACCCACGCTGTCGCCGTTGCTATCGGACTGGCGGCGATGCCGCGGCTCCGACTCGCAGTCTGCCATTTTAAGCTCTGCCCACCCATTGATGTTTTGCGCGACTGACAGCCAGCAACGACACTGCGCCTGTCCTACAGGGCCGCCACCCTGCCACCACAGGCGTGCCAACATTCATGACAGACAACACTTGTTTTTCTACTTTCTCCATGTTTTTTCTTTATAAATTTGATTAGAAAGTATTTAATGTGATATGAAAATAACCATGTTAATTTATGAATACAATATTTTAATTGTTTTGAAAAAATAACATTAGACTAACGTATTGTTTTTAATATTTACAATTCGAGGTATTTTAATCATGTAAATGTATTTTTAGTTATTTATAGTATGGTCATGTTATTGAATTTATTGTTTATTAAGAGCGGGAATGTCGAAAGTCAGCGGTACAAGTACTTTTGACATGAGCATTGTTTATTTTCAAAGTATATTGGTTCCGTAATATTCATAGATTTTTTGATAAATTCGAATACAAAGTTCTGAGGTCAAATATTAAAAATTATTGATTGCTTATGAAGAATGTTTCTGTATTCCATTTTTCGGATAGCAATGTCGGATATTTGATAAACAACTTCCGTGAAAAGTACATGGAAGACACATAATAAAACTCAATCATATAACCTGCACATATATCAATTTTTATTTTTGTTACATTGCTTAGTTTAACAAATTGAAAAATTAAGCAATATATTAAATTTACCCAATTTTTATATTAAAAAGTGTATATAAAAATGATTTTAATTTTTCCTTTTCAATATAAATATAATTTAATAGTTACGTGCCGTGTATAT
>JABFQD010002992.1:0-14061 GCA_022817045.1 Psix sp. ZL-2020 | reverse complement strand
TATCATTTTCTATCAACTATTTAATAACGGGTTACATGACTTACTTGAAAATTTAAAAACAACACAGTTTTCGTTGAAATTGGTAAAAAGAAAATTAAAAGCATGACCGACTGCCTTACAACTATTCAATAGCTTAGTATTCTAGTATCAATTTTTCAATTTTTAAATCATAAGAATAAAAAAATAACATTTCTTTAATTTTCAAAGTGGGATTGGTTTGCCGCGAAATTCAATTGATATGGATTTACTCACATGTAAAATTTAATTATAAGATAAGATCTTAGTTAATAATGACTAAATTCTTGTCAAGCATCCTAAAGACACTTGACAGACACTTAATGGACACTTGATGGACACTACTAGACAATTGGGTACTCACCAAGTCATTTCTGACAGGTACCTAAAATGAACACGCCAAGCACTTGCTGGGCACTCATTGGAACATTTTAAACTGTTCATTTTTGAAAATTGTTCAACTTTTAACTGTTAATTGTTTTATATTTAACAGGTGTTTACCATATATTTAATAAATTAAAAAAAAGCAAAACAAAAAGTAATAGCCAATCAAGGTGGAACATTGATAGTATAGCCAATCAAAAGTAATGGAACAGAATAATATGACAAATCTTCCATGGTCGGTTTAACATCGGGGACAATTCGAGAGCGGAAAACTTGACACCTTCGAATATAAGTTTGATACATGATGAGAAATATGTGAATAGATTTGGAAATATTTCAGGATATTGTTTAGTTCTTATCAAGTAAGAATTGACAAGATAAAAATATTTAGCTTGCTTATTGGGATCTTGTGAGGTATCTGGCTGTTAAATATTATGACATTCTATCAAAATGTTTTACAAATTTTTCAGTGTATTTGCTCATTGATATGAAACATATTCACATAATTATTTAAAGTTAATGGATATTTGATACTTTTATAGTTATCAATTTATTTTATAAATATATTTGAAAACATGTAATATACTGAGGTAAATTACGTTTTACACGAAATCAATTTACGAATCAGTTTTCTTAACTTGATACAAAATTTTGTTCATTCTACAATTCAAGGTAAACAATCCTGAGATTACAGAAAGGTTTCTATATTTTACAAAGACGGTACATGTTAGTAATAGAGCTATTTCAGTGAGAGATCAACTACGGAATCTGTAGCATTATTAATTCAAACATCTTTTAGAATTTTCGAAAGAAAATCCCAAAGGTAATCTTTTAATTTGATTAAAAGTTTTATGTCAATTCCTTCAGATTTTTTAAATACCACATTCATTTAGAAAGTTTTAGAAAAGAAATATGAGTTTCATTATAATAACAATATTTTATGATTTCGAGTGCCAAAACATTTGAAATCAGTGTTTTTTTTAGATAATATTTAAATTCAAATGAATTATAAAAAATACTACGCTTCTCGTACTCTCTACTTTTGAGATCCACAATTGTTACTCACAGATTATTACTTATACTCTGAAGATATTATTGTTCCAAAACTTTTATTGACCTCCATTCCTTTAAACCTTTTTGTTTAATGGAATCAGTTTAGAGTTTCGAATGTTGAGACAGAATTTCATGTCGCATTCATGTGCATCTTATTTTTCAGCATTTTTTAGAACATTTCATTCACATATCCATATTTATTTTTATGCACTATAACTTTGACGTATCATTTTATATGTGGATTTATTCTTGTGCGATGTTGACGCATTCGAAAATACTCTCGTGAACATTTATCCTTATTGTACTATGTGTTGTTTATTAACCTTTTTGCACGCTAAAATGAACCGATAAGAAGCCACTTTCATCTTCTATGTTTAAAGGTTTTGAGACCTGAAATATGACATGAGATATAAAATTCGATATTCTTGAAATTGATTTTCTAATTCAATTTATATATAATATATAGAATAAACGATTTTTTATAACGAGGTAGAATGTAAGATAAGAAATAATAATCTCAATTGTAACGAAAAATGAATAGTACGAAGTTTTTTACTTTAACATAATACGAAAGACAGTGTAATTTTCTATCATAATCTCTATAACAATTCATATTTCGATGTTAAAAGACAATTTCAACTCTAAATTGAGACAGATTAAACATTGTTTCGGTAATAAAAACATTACGGATACATTTCTCTAAATCTTGAGAAAAGTTTCATTTTGATACGTTTTATTTGAAAATATATAAGTTTGCAAATAAGGTAAAAATTAATTCAGAGAGTATGTACTTTCTACTGCATTAAGTATGTCAGTCACTTGAGATACACCCTGTATATTGTTGTCACTAAATGCACGCAATATGTGTTGCTGATAACCAACTGGCACGTATTACAGGCGGAAAGTTGCCTCTAGACAGTTAAAATGGAAAAGTCAATAACAGTAATATTAAAAAATTTCGTACGCCGTTGATTTTCAGTCCGAAACGTAATAAAAGTGAAACGTCGCTGATAAAATTCTCCTGACGAACGTGTCTAAAATAATGATACGAATTGTCAGCAGAACAGACAAAGTTACGTTCGAAAGATTATTAAAAATTTTTTTCGTTCCTGCATTGTTTAAAAGTTAAAACAAATAATCCAATTTCTATTGCTAAATGATTTGTACGCTGCTCATATTCAATTTTGGAGATGAGCATATCAGATTCATTTGTTTAATGAAAATAATTAATGTAATATGTACATAATAATATGATTACGTATCATCGTTTATAGTCGATTGGATGCATATATTAATGGTTGCAAAAATTATTTAACGTGTAGTAATGACATATTAAATAAAACGTAATCGTCGTACAAATCGATTATGTTTTTACGAGTAACAATGAATGATTATAGCTTTATCGCAACATCACGATGAAAATGAATAATTCAAAATAAAAAATTTATTTATGATTTGATAAGATATGATTTTCAATGAGAAAAATACCGTTGGCGATTATGTGGTATTCTTAAAGGCATTATCGCGCCTGATTGATGAGAGCCTCCATAGCTCAGGGGTTAGAGCACTGGTCTTGTAAACCAGGGGTCGAGAGTTCAAATCTCTCTGGGGGCAACTTTTTGTTTTTAGACAAAAAATGTATCTTTGTACATATTATAATGTTAATAATTGAAACAAAATTCTATTAATTCAATTCACAAATAAAATCGTAGTTTATATTATTTCCGTCATCCATAAAATTCAATTTCTGTCATCTCTAAAGTTTCCTCTTTATAATTTGACGATTTTTTACTAACTTCTCCAGTATTTGATTACTGAAAAATGCAATTATGTTTCATCACGAATGTTGTAATAGTTGTAATTACTGATTATAATTGTTTTAACTTACGAAACTCTAGTTATTACAAGTAATCTTTTATTGCTCGCAAATATCTCTGTTTTTATAGCCAGTGTAATTTTATTACACTGATTGTATGATATTTTTATTCGTGCAATTCCATTCAAATGACCTTTATGTAAACTTTTATATTTAGACATTACAAAGGATTACTATATTAACTTCATAGTAAGATATCGTAAACGGCTAAACTGAATCCTAATTACCAATTCGTTATATTGCGTTTGCAGTGTTAGAATAGTTTAAGTAGTAGCAGTGTTAAAATTTGCGTGTGAAAATGCGTAAATTAATTAATTTCGAACGAATAGCACGTTTTCAATACTACTGCGGCAGCAATGACGGTGTGATTTAACGTTATTGGAGTGTTTCATTAGGTTGTAAATTGCTATTCCATTAAAGTTTTGACTTTAAAATAATATGCGAGCACGTCGTATTTTCGCGCCACTGATCGGCAGCTCTTGATAAGGATACTATTGTGTTTGACCATCGATTGTCAGTTTAAGATAATGTTCACGTTACATTAGTTCCTTTCATAAACAAGTGCTGAATTAGTTTGAGCATAGTTTGCAATTCAATTAAAAAAAATTAAATTGACGCTCGCTGTTTGCAAAGCATTATAAAATTAAGAAGCTTTTTGAAAAGAAAAACGAATCTATTTGATCTGAGAGATCCTTATAATGAATTTAAATGTCATTTGGTGATGATTTTATGATTGAATTATTTTTCATATTTCATCTCGGTTTATACATAAAAATGTCCTGAAGTATGCAATTTCATTATTGCGACTTATTTCAACAATATTTGATTTTTTTCTACAACTCATGTATGTGTTAATTTCAACAATAGTAAAATATTATTATCTGAAAATAGCAACGATCTCACACTATAATTAATTGAAATTTCATGTTCGTCGGAATTATAATTTCATTGATACTGAACTCATTGTAGATTTAACGCGAGTACTATATTCGACTCAGTTACACGAGAAACGTTAAATGAGATAACATGTAGGTTTTAAATAAATTATTCTTTTAAATATCAAATTCAGTCGCGAATAAACTGTCATTCAATAATAAATAATGAAACGAAAACTTATTTGATTTGAAGTATAGTCAATCATATTCGATTCAGAATGAATGTATTGATTTCCATATCATGATTGAAATTTAATCTATTGCTAATGATAATGATGATTTATGCGAAAACTAAAATATGTTAATAAAAGATAAACTATTACTTAATGAGATTTTAGAACAAGTTTATTTTAAGTGAACTAGTAATTAATTTTCTTCAACGCGAGATTACCATGTGCGGATAAACTAATTTACAAATTGTATGCGCTTGTAGGAACATATTTAGACTGAAATTAAAGTTACTGACTTATACGTTGTGTCATATAACAGTTTCTCTGAAAATTCGCAGAAAATTCGTTTGCAAGATTTGTAAGTAAATGGAATTGAATTTGAACATCTTGGCTGCTAAATGATTTTTCATCTTTGCGATGTATAGAAAGTTGTCAACGATTATTAGTTTTTGATAAACGCGAGTCTCGAAAATATTGAACTCAATTCCACGTTTTCTGTCTAGATTTGGCAGCAATTTCATGATATATAGTCATATGCGTCATTTTATGGCGTACTCAATAGTATATGTTTGTATGGAATCCAGAGCGCATTAAACGAAATTTAAAACTCAGATTTCTCTTTAGAAGTTTTGTGTTATCAGCTCAACATTCTCGTTACTACAACGGTATGACAAAATGTTGAGATCAGGAAAATGGAGATGGAAAAACAAATAAAACATGGAGGTTTCGTTAATGGTTATCACAACACGGGATGATAAAGTTTAATAAATCTATTCTTCCACTTGAAAAAATAATAAAGGATTGTTTAACGATATACGAAAATCAATCCATGTAATTTTACTATTCCTTTGGATATTTGATTCTATAAATTCACATCTTTTTATACATTTTGATGAAACTCTTGATTAAAATATTTCCTTTGGGAAAAATGTTGTTCTTCGAAACTAACATTCAATTATTGGGTCTGCGCACAGCTGTTTGCGCGCAAATAAGAATTTTCATTAAAATTTCATTTAGTTCAATATTAATCTTTTAAATTAGATCAGTGATAACTATCATCTCGTTCCAAATGATTACAATTTTCTTAGTCTTCGATAAAATTGGAGTGATGTTTTTCCAACCAGAGAAAACTAAATACAATTTTTGTATTTTCCACGAATCGTCCATTACGGGAACAATGCAACTCATAAAACACTTTAGTTCTTTTCATCACTCTGCAGCCATTGCGCTTATCGTGATTGTTTGCATAAATAAGCATTCTTTATATATACATTTTTTTTGACACCGGTCATAAATCTTATCAAAAATTTTTGAAAAACTGCCACGATGTGGGTTATAAATTGAAACCATACTTTATGAAGTATTTTTTATGAAGAATGAATTCTCTAACATTTATGTTTTAGCGTGTTCTGTTTATTAAAGTTGGGAAAATGGAAATTTTTATTACAATTTAATCAATTTTTTTCCAGTATGTTTTCATACTACATGAATACTTTTTTATTTTGCGCTCTTATGTTTTGTAAATTTTTTTGTTGTAATTCATTCGATGTTTCTTGAAAAGTTTTTCATTCGAAAGAACCATGCACTAGAACAAACAATAATACATTTATAATTTCATTTTTTAATATATTTTTCACTTAAACTAAGATAAACTTATTACAGTATGGTATAATGTAAAAAAATATTCAATAAACTTATAATATACTTTTAATGGTGAAAGTATTTGTCTAATAATAGAAATAAATGTTGAAAAGCATTTTGTCAAAAGAAAAAAAGGAAATTACTCGGTAAAAAGATATCAGTTATTTGGCTATTTTATAGTGACTTATTATTATGAGCTTAATTTTATATATTTATTTGAACGATAATATTTGAATATAAGTATTTGCACTGAACTGCACAAATTGTCGTAAACTCGTATATTTGCGTTATTCATCTGTTGATTCTATATAATCTATTGAATTACATGTAATTTAAACTCATAACGATGGTATAGTTTATACGAATGTATATCGTTGTACATAATCCTATAATTTGCACGTAATTATTTAGAGCTTTCATTAAGGCATGTTCAAAAATTTTGTACATACTTATAATTCGTATATTTATTATCCCATAAAAATCGTACTAAACTTTAATTGTCGGTTATAAATAAAAATTTGTTATAAAAGTATTCATTTCCTTATTTTACTTTAAAAGGGAAAGTTATGTCTATAACATAGCGAAGATGAATATTCAAATCTTGGTTCGTAAAAGTTCATAAAAGTTAGTATAAATTATCCTTTTTGAAAATGCTAAAAAACGTTAATAAGTGACTTGATATAAGTTTAAATTGAATTATCTTGAAAACTTTTTTTGCAATTCCCGCCAATTTTTTTAGTGAAAACGTTTCAATTCCCTCAAGACTTAGCCTCCTTTAATCTAGATTGAGGGTACAAAATTTCTTCTTTAGGTAATGTTTTCTATAAGTGTTTTGGATTAAATTTCGATTGGGTATTGAGAAGTTCTGTTTGCTCTAGGATAATATCTAATTAGGTTAAATTACTTTAAGAGAGCGTTTCCACGTCATTTCCTTATAAAAAGTAGCACAGGTAGATCATAAAAAATATATGAAGTATTTCCTGATGATTTTCTTCACGTAATAAAATATGTTTTCGCAAATATGTGCTTAACCTGTTCTCATTTTTTGGTATAAAAGTGAGGAAGAAAAAATCACATCGAAATTTATTTTTAATGATAAAGTAAAGTAAGTTGAAATAAGAAAATTACTCTTCAAAGTATCAACTTCAATCTACTTTCATATCAAATTTCATCCCGTCCGAAAATATACTGCCTAATTAGAAATTTGTCGAGTACAGTTTGATAATTAACACTATAATGATGCAGCATAAATTGTAGCACCTGGAATAAAGCATCTTTTCAAGGCACTTCGAAATTGCAGAGTAAACAATAATTGCTAAATATCATTTTAACGAAGTCTTCAACTTTTTGTCATCGAACTTTGCGAGGATTCAAAATTGAAACATTTTTCAGAATGGTCTTATTTTTATAATCCAAAATTAAGGCTTGTCTCGAGTGCCCGCGTTTCACGTCTTATCGCGATCATTAGTGGGACATAATTAGGGGCGCGCGAGGCGCGCTGTGACATCTCTCACGGCGCGGCGTCGCGACGCGCAGAAAAGCCGCTTTTTGCGTGGGCCAAAGCATAGCTTCAACCAGTATTCCGGGCGTCGCGTCACGGCATTGCGCGCAGCGCTCTTCATCCCAGTGGTGCCACATATTTCACCCCGTCGTACTCAATAACAAATGTTCAAAGAATATTTTTCAAAAAACAAAAAAACTTATAAGCTGATCAGATTACAATCAAGCAGTTTTTGATAACAAAGAAAGGACGATTAACTTTCAAAAGGATCAAAAGGATAAAAACTTTTGGAAAAGTTTTGTCGATAATGATTCCATTGTCTTATGGTTCACGGAGTGTAAATTATGCAAATAGTGGTGGTTCGGGAAAAAGTGCGCTACTAATGATTCATACAATCAAATGAGCTCGCGACAAAACCGACAGCAAAGGTTCCGCGGTATTCGTAGATGCAGTTAATGATCGCGAATGTTTGACAGGTGTGAGTCTATTGGCGGGCTTGTGAATTAATCAGCGGCACGTGGAGGCCGAGTCACAGTTGGTGCCGGTTTAATTAGGTGAGTCGCAATGCAAATCCAATTCTATGAGGTGTGATTTGCTCTGCGCAAAATGCGCTGTTTGATTGACTTCGCTTTGTCTGGCTTTCGAATTTGACAAAAGCAGGATGTAATTTTGCACGGGATATCATTTGCATATTCTTTTACACTGGTTCATATTTCCACATCAAGAGAAAAATATGCTTTGAAATTTCAGTTCTGACAGTATTATGAGGATATATTTTATTAGTGACACGTACAGTTATGGAATCAATTTTTAATTGAAATCTCGACTTTCCACAGATCTTTTCTCGATATTTAATGTAAAGCTACAAGTTTTTACAAGTTACAGTATATTTTATTTGGAGAATATATTTATAAATTATTATTTTTGATATACTTGTTTCTAGAAAAACTTAAGGAAGTTTTATTTCATAGAAAATTTGAGGAATTGTGAAATAATTTCATTCTTACAATACAAAATGAAAAAGTTGTTTACAGTTACACATAAAAAATAGATCCTTGTTTTGACTTTAGTCAAATGACATGCAAAGAATTTGTATTGTTACAAAATTTCTATACATAGCATTCAAAAAATCGCAAAGAATTTGTATTGTTACAAAATTTCTATACATAGTTTGTATACATAGTTCTATGTTTGTATGTATGAATGAAATTGTATTTGCTATAAATATTTTGTCTTATAATTGTATATGTTTAACGGTGTAATAATTCTGCAATGTTTTTCAACTCTAAACTTTTAAGTCAAAAACAATAAATGTTTCAATTTAGTTTGATTTATTCGTAAACTTTAAATCATATTGCTCGTAATTGAAGTGGCTTATGAATTGAATATGGTATTTTAAATATTATACAATCAATAGAGACGAATGTCTCTTATACTAAAAAAATGGTAGAATTGAATGAGCCTCACTGATCTAATTCGGTTGATTGAAATGTATTTATGTTGAAAAAATTCCTCCGCGTAATTAAAAAACATAACTGAATCCTGTGATTGATACAACCAAATCTAAACATCTTTTTTTTACATATTTCATAAAATCATATATTTAAAAGTAACAACTCATGATCATTATATTGCTATTTTGCAAATTATTTGACATTATATAAAACTCTAAATATGAATACCAAACATAAAAACACGCATCGTCGGTTTGTTTATATTTTTCAATTTACATAGGAGATAAGAAGATTATAAATAATTAGTCATCAAATTCAAATTGTATTTTAAAATAGCAATTAATGTCTTTTAAATATAAAACTTTAATTGTTTTTCTTCATATTTTTAAATACAGAATCCGAATTGATAAAACTGTTTTGACCATTTTTATAACGCAAGTTGAAAACTGAAAATGAAAAACCGTTATAAATAATTTTAAGCCAGCCAACTAAATTTTATACTATTCTGAGAAAAATGAGCTGTTAATAAAACAGTCTGAATTCAGCAATTACAGTCAAGACAGCACGGTATATAGTTTTGATTGAAGACTTATAATACACTTTTTACTCAATTCTTTGCAGTCTTAACCGATAGACGAAAGCTAGAATGTTATATCAATAGTTTATATTTTAAGAGCATAAATTGATACTAATTCTAATCATACAGTTTAATTATACACATTGTATAAGATATAATATAATTCTTAAATTAATATTTTTTCATTTTCTTATATCATACAAAATTATTTTCTTACTCTGCTGTAACATATTTGTTTTTCATGTTTCGTTCGATTGATATTCCATTCTACGATATTGATTAATTCTAAAGGAATACCTTTACTTAATTACTAACCGATCAACAACAGAGTTAATCACTGAACTCGAAACCGCAATGTTAGTATAATTTAAAATTTCTATCAATGAGAAAACTGTTTTGAATTCAACCGGACTGATCGTATAAAGTAATTTTGGGTTCGATTTGTTAAATAGTTTTCATTTAATTATAAAATGAATAGTTGTTCCATTTGATTGTCAATATTCAACATAACTTGTTTATGACTTGTAATTTTATGGTCCATATAAATCATTGTAATGCGTTTTACTAAATAAAAATGACTACTTTTTATAAAAGAATGAGGTTAAAAAATGTGTTTGTTTCGGAAGTACAATTAATTTCACTAAAATATGTTTCTGGCTTTTTATCTTATCAGGGATTTTTATTGTTATTAACATTGTAACAACAAATATCCAAGAGAAAAAACTTCCTTAGTAGAAAAAAGAAACACAACAATAATAGCGGATTCATGTAAAAACACTCGGTTGTCTCTTGATCGAGTTTCCGGGACTAAAATCGTATGTCGTGAAGTTTTCATTTTAATGCTAAGATATTTTAATTGGATTTATTTCAAGAGATGGTTTAATTACTTTTCAAATGATTTTCCGAAGTTTAAAATAAACTATAATTTATTCGAATAAGTATATATTTAACCTTAATTTCAAGGGGGTAAAAAAGAACTTACAGGAAAAGTTTACATGAAAATCAAGACATCCTTCATCATAAATAAAATTAATAATGAAAATGAATCAACATTTTTCCTCCTATTAGAACAAGTAACATCAAGAAATTAAAGTGCGCATTTTCTTTTTCTGTCTGCAATATGAAATTAGTGCCACTGTTGTTTCAAATATTTTTGAGCTCTTTAACAACGTTCTTAAAAAATGACGTTTTATTACTAAAAGCACACTCACAAAATAATTAATATTTCTGTTTGTTTTAATTTATGTAACCAAGTTCCTCTTCAAAGATACATTTTTCCATAATGAAGTCTGCGATACTTTAATATTATTCGTTTAATAAGTACTTTTAAGTAAGCAAGAAATTGTTTTCAAGAATAAAATATATTTTTATTGTATTATTCATAATAATCTTCCGTCCCGCGTATAGTTTTTGTGTACATTCTAGTGGCTAGTTAATTTTTCCAACTCAAGGCTAATTAATATCAATTTCGAGTTTACATTTTAAAAATAATATTTCTCCTCATCAGAACTGCAAATACAAGAATCATAAATAATAGATGATAATTTAAATATTTATAGTACGTTGTCAGAATTGTCACAAATATTTCTGCATACTGCTTACATATTTTAATATTTATCAATTTTTTTACTGGTAATTAGAGAAAAATATAATAAATCCTTTCAATCCATTGTGTTCAGTCAACATGTGTGTCAAAAGAAATATATAGTTAAACTATAGATTGTATGTATATAAAAATGCACAATATAGGAACATTTGGTATCATACATGTTTGCGTTTAAAAATTCACGTTTACGTTAGAATTGCTTACGATGAGTGTACAGGTTTATTTTTCGTTATAAAATGAAAAACAAACGTTAATAATGCATAGCAGTATGATTTGCGTAAGTTTTCATAAAAAGGGCTATATATATTATTTTTTAAACAGAAACATTAAAACTTATATTTACATCTGATGCTTGTGATAAATTGAATATAAAATTAAACCAAACAGGTAAAACTCTGAAACTAACGGCTTAAACAAATATTGTTATTATCATAACTTGTTATTTACTGTTGAAACCACAAAGCATAGGTTTTGGATGACTATAAAATAGCAAGGAGAATAATATCACATAGAGAAAAATTAACGAGGTTGATATCGAAGAAAAGAATTCGATTACTCGATTAATTAAACTTAAATAGTACTTATGAATACCTTTGTGCCATCTATCAATCGTAATAATTCGTTGTCATGAAATAACTTGCATGAGTATAATACAATCATTCAATACTAAAATATAATAACCTTTCATTCATCAAAAGGATAATTCAACGGCATTGTATTTATTAAAATGTTTGTAAATAAAAATCTTGCAATTTTTTATTGTGGCTTTTTACTTCGTTTTTGATAGCATAACAAGTCCCATTGAAAATCAGATATACATGATATTTTTTATAAATACGTATAGAAATTATTGTTACTTTTTTTAGAACATTTTTATAGTTTTGTATTCAGAATCGTTAGTGGGCCATTAAATTAAGTATTAATACATTTAATGATTCAAAAAAGGCATTTCCAAAATGTACTGGATTTATTTTTAGTAAGATGAAACAACATACTTAGGCGATTTCCCTGACAAGTTTCCCTGAAAGTTTTGTATAAATCGGTTGGAAAACTATCTTTAAAAATCTTGTTGTATAGAATAAAAAAAATAATAATAAGAAGCGTTTAAATTTTTTTTAACAAAAACAATTTTTAGCAATAAAATATTAGATTGACTTTTACTAGAACTTGTCAGTATCTAACAAAAACCTTCAACTCAAATTCCAGCATGATCTTTTAACTTTTTTATTTGGAATTTCAATATAGATATCGATTTATTCAGTTGTTTGTTTCTGGCTTTACACAACACTTTTTTTATTTTATTGTTTTTTTTCTTTTTTTGAAAATATCACCAATTTTAGTCTATTTTCCTGTTTTCCTGTTTCTATCTCAAAGTTTAATATAATCTTATATATTTGGTATACGCATTTACATTACATTAAACAAAATACAAATTTAATTATAATATTTATATTATAGTTTATATTATATTATTTATGTAATATTTTACATTCCTTTTAGTATAGCTAAAATTATAATTATATTAAATTGTATTACCCTTTCCGAATTAATTTTTTACCTCTATCCGAAATGCTTATCTTTTTGAAATATACTAATATTATAAATGTTACTTTTGGGAATAGTAGTATTCTTGTTTAATGCTATAAGCAAAAGTTAAACTTTACTTGACGTTTAGTGTAATTAAAAATGAATATAAATTTTCCTAAAATAGCGACACTACATAGCAATTTTGTCAATAGTTTCCTTCTCTTGGCTGTACTCTTATATTAATATAAAAAAATAAAATCATATATTCTCTAAATAAATTTTATATAGAAAATATTCATAGTTTGAAGAGAATTGTGTACTGACTAATTTTTAACAATATTAATTACATATTTTTAATATAAAAGGCCGAAAAAAAATCTGTATAACTTATATTAAATAATTATCTACTATCTCGATGATAGTATTCGCCTCATTTAGCAGATATAACTTATAATTAAAGCTTAATTTGAATTTTCTATATGAATACTTATTAAAAAGTACGGAACTATAGGAATTGTCACTCAAAAAATGCAGTTTAATAGTGTTAAATAGCCGCACGAGTTTTCAGTTGTAATGTAGACATAATGCCCTCTAGTCGATATTTGTAATTTCTATTCACGTTTTCTAAACTTCTTTCCACTTGTTTTAATTTGTTGAAAGTTTTACTGATAAAATCATACAAAGTTATTACAATACGAGTGAAAGTCGTTTTTAATATAGTAAAAAACACATTTATGATTTGCGTGACCACTTAAAACTATTAAATAGATTGCAATTTTTGGATGTCAGTCCAATTCTACTAAGTCTAACGAATTATTTATGTCTTTTAATGTAACATTTAAAGTTAACATATTTTAAAACCTTGTTGGAAAATATTTTAAAAACAAACGAATATAAATAGAAACATAGAAAAACCGCAAATATACTCATGACATATATGAAGGATATATTAACTTTCCTATGAACTTACGTTTTGGAACACACATTACTAAAAAATGATATTTGTATATCCATATATCGATAAATTGAGGAATTTAGGATCATTATATCATAAGTATATTTCAACAAGCCAAGATAAATGTCTAAAGTGACTGCGTTTTGTCAAAATCAGTTTGAAAATAAGTTCAACTATGTTCACTGCTATTTATGTTTTCTTGTTTTAAATGATTCAGTAAAATTATTTTTCTATGATAAAATCTATTTAATGTATAGGTTTCATATTGAATCTATAAAAAATACGATAATGCAATTTAAAATATATTTAATTCCAATTATTTAAAAAAAATAGAAATAGTTTCTATATTTGATTTTTAAATTATTTA
>JABFQD010002991.1:0-14065 GCA_022817045.1 Psix sp. ZL-2020 | reverse complement strand
AGGGTGGGAGGCGGAGAGGAGGAGAGAGAGAGAGAGAGAGAGAGAGAGAGAGAGAGAGAGAGAGAGAGAGAGAGACGAGGGTCACAACCTGTGGCGCGATGTTACTCAGCTTAACAAGGCGAGGGAGTTTGTAGTGCGGAAAGGAGAAAACGAGACCAAGAGATGGCTGCACGAACGACTGTAACGAGGGTGGTGATTCCGCATTCGCCGTATCGCTCATCGACCTCTATCGTAATAACAATTGCGGTCAACCCAGCATCGCACCAATACTCGTCCCCTCGATGTGAGACGTAACGTCACAATTCATGGTCTAGCAACTGAATTAGTTGTGCGACGTAGTGCAAGTTGGATATTCCGAACAGCGAAGTAAACTGTTCTTGATTACGAATTTAGATGATTAGACTCCTAAGTTTCGCTGCTACTGCGAAAAACTATTTGATCGTTGAAAACGATAGACAAATCTTGCGAATTGTGTATAACATGCAAGGATTTTAACGTTAAGCAACTTGCATTCACTGAAGAAAAGTCAAGGAGTTTTCAAACTGTTATATTATTTTAAATTAAAAGCTGGTTCAAATGTTTGTACTGTCAATAGATTTATCTAACTTTTAATTTGAAGCCAAATTGAAGAGAACATATGATGATGGAGCTACAAAATATTTTGTCGTACAGAGGACAATTGACTTGAATCCTTTGTTTGCTACTCACAATTCACATATTGACCCTAGTAACTTTTCTGCGTTGATTGCTTTGTTGAATATTCTCCGGTGTATTAATACAGCTATTTTCAATGCTTGACAAATCATAACTTCCTGTTACTGTTTCGAACTGTTGAAAAATTGTTGCTGAAAACAAAACTTCGATGGCTTTTTGAATTGATTTAATTCAAAGTCCGCAACAAGAAAATAAGGATTCTCTTGTTTGCATGCTCATATTTGAGTTTTTTTAAATGTTTGCGTTTACATGATGACCTAAATAAAAAAAAGATTTGGAAAATCGTGATCACTGAGTTATGAAAATATTGTTCAACCACGCAAAAGTGATGAATTAGTAAATTTGAAATGAAAACATTTCATTTGACTGAGTAGAAACTAAAAAGGCAAGAGAGATACGCGAAATTACTCTCAAAATAAAAAAATTGGCTTTATAAATATGCTTGCCAAGCCAAGAATTTTTCAGCTTGAAATTCTGGAACGAGAGTACAAAAGCTTGGATAAATTATTAAAAAACAGCCAAAATGTTAGGAATCGTATTCATCGTAAATAAGAAAACAGAGAGATTCTTCGACTCAAGAACAAGAAATCAATCGATGAGAGTAATGTTTACAGGAAAACAAAAACAACGAGTGAAAGAAGAGGAAGAAGAAGAAGAAAGAAAATGAAAATTTGTAATGCAACGTCCACGCGAGAGGCATTTATTGATCTGTTGTCGGCAAAAGAAAAACGGAAGCATTTCGTTCTGGCGTCGACGGCAGTTGACGAAGCTTCGGCAGGAATTCGTCGCGCGTATCTCTTGCGACGAAACGCGAGACAACTTTCGGGTTATCCCTTCGGTCTTAGAGCGTCGAAGAATTTATGTCGCACTTTGTGTATCGCGCAATACGTAAGAAGCCGTGGTATCTTTTGCATCATGACAACGACAAATCCGACCCGGACGTGGGGATGCATAAGCAAATTCAGCTCCCGAACCCCGTCACGTAGCCCGCAATTTGAACATTCCGACTCCGCGACTTCCTGTGAAATACGTTCCGCCGAGACATCACGTTGGGCCTGAACGAAAAATGGCACCGAACGTCACGCGCGAAATTGTGCAACATTCCAGCACGAGCAAGATTAAAAGCTGCTGCCAAAGCATTGATAGCATCGACAGCACCGACATATAATTGTAGATAGATTTTGCTTAAAAAACTGTTGATCAATTTCACGGGAAATTCAACTCTGGCTATTCCATAGCAATCTCAAGATCGCAGATTAAAAAATGACTGTTTTGAATGGAAAAGAAGGTCGAAGCTAAGAATGTTGCTGCGCCCTTTTTGTCGAGAGCAATATTCTATTTTGTCAAGAAGGAACTAAGGTAAATTGATAATTTACTGGCTAATTGAATTATGAATGTGAGAGATGACTTCTTGAATGTCTTAATCTTTCGTTCAGATTCATAAAAAGCGTGGAAAAAAGCCGGATCAGTTGGAGAAAAGAAAGACGGAAACAGATAGATCGCTGTAACAAACGACAAAAGTGCGTTGTTCGTCAAGAAAGACCAAATGAAACTCGTCAGCAGTCAGTGCTCCGGCAAGGATTCATTTATTTTCTTGGCCTAATAACAATGGAGCACTGTCCTCGCAATGGACGTCACCTTTTTTCATCTAATTGACGAAATTACAAGAAATTCAACATGGCGACGCAGACGTCAAGGGTTCGTTAATTAAAAACCCAAACGTAGCAAGGTTGAACAATTATCCTCATCAACTTGCGTTTTATTCATCCAAACACAAGCTAATTATATGAACTGCGAGACATTTTGCACTCGAGGCACTTAGCATCCGTCTCCTCTCGGCAAAGATTAAAACAACGACAACAGTAATCGTTATCCAAACTTGCTATAATAATGACGATGATTATTATCATTAGTATTGTCAGAACGATTGCCTAAGTGATGATTAGTTTGTCAAAGGAGATAACGCACAAGGCTTATGTTTTCGCAGCATAAAACACGTGCGTCTGCTGATGTTAAGCGGCGCACCTAAAGCAACACTAGTCAGACGTCCAAACAGAAGGCAAAGACAATACGCGTCTAAGTAAGCGTCTAAGTAGTAGCGGCGCAACTAGGGCGCGAGACAAAGCGGGGCTTTAATCTGCAGCTAATTGCGTCAGAGTTGGTTCAGTTATGAATAACAATTTTCGAAGATGGAAACACCGGAATTGTAATACAGTGCGCGCACCGTCGTTATTCCGAAACTGGCAATTTCACAGCGCGATAATTGAACGCGTCCCATTAATCCGGCGAGCTCTCAGATGCTGATTCGGGAGCGCAGTTGCAGGACCCTGTCGAGAGCTCGACGTATCGAAATTGATTTTATGAGCTCGCGAGCGACCCCAGCGAGCCGAGTTCGATCTCAAAGCTAATAGTCCGGCAGTGACAAATAATTAACTCCACGCAAGGAGTTGATTTGCGCCCAACCTAATGCTAAGCCCGTCAATTCATAATTAACTGTTCACTTTGGCCGTCGACAATTTACCTGTGTGCGTCCTTTGATGTGCTTTGAGGTGCGAGCTTTTTGTGTAGACCTTCTTACAGCCTGGGAATTGACACTTGTGTATCCTGCGTTTCGTGTCCGGGGGACTGTGCTCGTGACTCCTCGCATGGTGCCTATTCGTTACCGTCGACGCGATCGCCGTGCTGCCTGCATGCGTGTGCTGTGCGTTCGTCACTGCCTGGAAGCCGCTTGTCGCCACGGAAATTAATCTGCAAATACAAATTATCAGCTACGCTCGAGCAATCGTGCTGGCAAAATATTTACGACGCCGTTACAGCAGCTTTCAACTACCTTGCTGCGTTCATAGACACCTACAGGTGTGTTCCAATTATCACAGAGTCAAATTATGTAATACAGGACGTGATATTACTTTTTACCAACGCAAAAAGTTCAAACAACTTTTCTCTGATTTAACGAATTCGTATATTTTTACGCAAATATTTGGTATTTGAAAGGTTGCTTATTTCGTGCGCGTGTAATCCGTTAATGAGTGATATCAAAAACTCACCTCGCGACACTTTGCGCGTTGCTGGCTGTAACCCTCACGATGGCGCTCCTGCCGCCGGTCCCATGAAGATTTAAATGGTGCACGTCGAGCATCGAACTTCCGCTGGACGAGTGGCTGGAATTAGAATGCCCTTGACTCGACTCGGGACTTGAGGGTGGTGTTAAAATCTGACCCTCGCCTTCGCATCCGCTGTCCTCCTCTTCTTCCTCTATTTCCTAAATATTCACAATACAGCGGCGTAATTAATCCGTCAAAAAAGTTGAAACTTGAACGGCAAATTAGAATGCATTTTGATTGCTTAAAAGGATTAATTGATTCAATCAATTAGGCAAACAAGGTTCCTAATTACGAATTTCGCTTAACTTTAGAAGCAAATTAACTTGCCTCCTAACTGATACAACATTTTTATCGCAACTCTAATTAAGATACAGATAGATTCGTTCAGAGTGCACCTTTTTAAGGAACCGAGTAATCAATGTTATATTTCAAAAAATGATTCATATAGGCCGACGAAGCAAACGGAAAATTCAAGTTGAGCTGAATTACCTCATGTTCTTCATCCTCTTCGAGGTAATCGCTCGGTTCTTTTTTTAGGATAAGAGCCGTACAAGATAAAGACGGCGAACTATCCCAGGACAGAGCCGAACATGCTGAGCTTGCTGACGACATTGACAGAGAATCCAAATGCCGATCTAGAAGATCCCTGTCTCGACCATTGTGGCTATGATCTCCAGGAACAATTTTTATATCTTCTATACACAGTGGATCTCTATCATCAGGAGATGACGTTACCTGCAAATTTCAATGGACAATTTTGTTAGAATAATATTTAATATTAGGACTTTTATCTGTTTCATTTTAAAAATAAAATTAAAATAATTGTTCTGAATAAAGCTCTGAAAACTGATCTTAGTAAATAAAAAAAGATACCTTTTTATTTTTGATACATTGTTGTGAATACAATTATTAATGTAAATGTAACATTACAATAAAATGTAATAAACGATTTTGAATGTTATCTATATTTGATGGAAATAAATATGAGCTCAGTAAATTCGTTTAGAAATTGACATATTGACATGCAAGATTTTCTTTTTCAAATGAATGAACGCTTGGCGTCAAATGTATATTGCAACTTTTAACTAACATAAAAGAAGCGAGCGAGATATTTCAAAGCTAGTATTCGTCTTTGATAGCGTATGAAAGTGTCAATAGTTAAACTGACCTCCATTTTGATCGTTGGTTCGTACTGTGTATTTGCGGCGCCTGTCGAGGCCGTCCAGGAAATTGGAGGCGCCCTGAAGAGGTTCCAAGGCGCTGTATCCAATTCTGTGGATAACTTTTTGTACGACTGAAGTTTCGGCTCATCCTTCAGGTACCTTTCCATTTCGTAGCAAGTCTGCAAAAAGAAGATTGCCAATTCAGTCAAGCCCGAACTTACAAACCCTCCTATCGCCGAAGCAAAATTCTAATCATCCCTTTTGATCGTCGCTTTCAAAAGTCCATAAAAAGCAATTCGCGAATTCCCAAGCAAAAAACAAAGGCGCAAAAAGTTTTCCATAAACGGCGCATAAATATGGATCAAAATTGTTGTCAAATTCTTGTACGGTGTCGCCAAGATGTACGAGATAAATTCGCGGGTTTACGACGCCCTTAAAGTTGCGGAAATCTCTTTAACGACCTGGCATTCTGCCCGCGATGCCTCCTGTGGAAGAGGCTGAGGATACATTGACGTTCGTTGCGCGAGAGGCGGAATGGTAGCAGCACCAGTAGTTATCATTCATTTTGCCCCGACCCACGAGACGTCTCTGTTAATGACAGTCGCCCGGAATTACAACGGAACTTGTCGTCTCTTCAGGACCGAAGACTGGGCGACCAGAAATGCGCCAAGTAGAGACGCAGACAATCCGCGCAGATTATTCGAAGCAGTTTACGTCGCCGCCGTCTTTTTCGCCGTATTTTTGGTCGACCACTTCACCTCGAGTGCGCTCGACGAGCACTGTTTACCTTCTCATTTTTGAATGGTCCCTAATTTTGCCGCTCCTTTTGCCGCAATTTGAATCACTTGATTCCGTGATATCTCTCGAAAGAAATTAATATCCCATAGCCGTTTGCGTCGTCCATACCGACTCTTCAGCAGATCCTATCAACTTCTATTTGTCCCGTGTTTTATAATTTACAAAAAATCGTTTTCCTTGAAACAAAGTCACTCCCGTCACAGGTGAACTCGTTTCAGTGATTACGAAATTATTTCGCAAGATTATTTCTCGAACGCTTTCGTCTAACGAAAACACGCGGGACCTTTTATATACACTTTACAACTTTTTCCTATGTTTAATTCGCTTTTAGCTCGCTACGTAATCAGCTGTAACGCAAGTTCGGAAAATGTTTCAAAAATTCTTTCATTTCTGCACAAACTTGCGAAGATTAAATCATGACATAATTAAGTTCCCCGGCAGCATAACGTGTGCACTCATAGCAAACAGTCAATTGGTGCGGCGGAAAGCATCTGAACCTACGCAGAAAAAACTCTCTTATAAACAGGTAACATTCCACTGGAATTGTACCTAATCCAATTGAATAGAATTTAACACACTTCACGAGCAGCCAATTAGCCTACATTTTATCTGAACGCAGCTAACTAGGAAGCTAATTTCTGGAAATATTGTGATTCAATAATTAAGTCTGAATGTAATAGTTTGGCGAAGCCATCCACGGATGAATCGAAGCTTTCAATGTCATTACTGTCTCTCGGCGCCGATCTGGTGCAATCTCAAGACGTTCGGAAGTATAACATTCTTTTGGTTCGTCTCCGTCAGTGCTCGCAATTTCGCCATTTAGCCTAATGTTTCACAACAGATGTGAGGATGCTTTGATGCATGGCGTTATTAGACTCTGCTGTTCGTGTGTGGGAGTCAAACAGTTACATGAATGTATCGACCGTGCAGAAGGGGAAACACGAGAGTTCCGCGAAGCAGCTTGAGAACTCTTTGACGCGAAAGGAATGCGCTACAACTGATTTCTGTCGCGTACACGTCTATCAGATTGCCCAGCGTTATGAATGAACAAGCCCCGCTTTGTAACCGCCGTCCTGACAATGCCTCAAAGTTTCTTCTGTCTTTGTTACGCCGTTCATTCATGCCTATGCTTTCGCTGTTTATTCAATTAGCGTCTAAACGAAATAATAGATACTGCAGCTTTTATGGCTCCGCAGATTTACATGTGCGCAGCGATCATTTCAGAAGACAGGTCTTTTCTTCTGAAGCGGAACATCGGAAATGAGCGAGGAATAATTCAAGGTGTGAAATTAAGTGTCAAGTGACGTATCCGTCTTTGTGGAGAACGTAAATCGCTTGCGCTTTTTACACTAGTTTTGTAGCACTAATTTAAATTCATAATACTTTAATTTTACAATTAGCTGAGCAAGACAATTACAACGGACAGAACCATTAAGAGTAAATCTCAACGTCTTTAATGGACTGTCTCATCACGCGACACAAATCAAGACACAAAAAGTCCGGAGTGACGCTGATTCTTAATGGAATAAGCTCGGCTCTGAATAGCGGTGAATCATCGACTGGTAATTATTTTACACGCGACATTTTGAGAAAAGTCTGAGATGTGGTGAAGTTAAAAAAAAGACAATTTCGTGTTGTTATTCAAAAAGATGTGTACAATTTATCACTTGGCATAAAGAACAATCGACGAATTGAATGGGAATCGTGTCGGGTTAAAGCTTAACATTTGAATGTCGCATTTTTTGTAAAACCAACAGAATGTTATCCGTGTGATAGGCAGCGGCGTGATTATTGCGAAGAAATACGGGGAAAATTGAAAGAACTTACTTTCAAGTTCGAGCCGTGAATAACGCGATATAATTCGCGAGTGCAACTTCGTCGAATATACTATAAAGTGTAACGAAAACGGCACATAATAACAACAACAATAACAATAATGGCAACTCGGAATAAAGAAGCCGAGCTACTCGCCGCATTAAAGTTCGTGCTCGCGAAATTGAATTTCCCTGTCTACTAGCCAAACTATTCGACATTTTTGTCAACGTGTTTGTCGTTTTTGCGCTTCTTTTTTCAGGCGCCAACGACGTTTCTCACTTCTGACGCAGGAATTCGAATATAGTCAAAGGAGAGGAAGCAGCGTAGAAACAAATTCAAAGAAAGGTCACCCCAAAACGACAGACACTTCGTTGCACAGAGAGTTGCACGACCGATTTAGGCTTTGATGTTACTATTCAGACGGTAAAACAAAAAGAAAGAGGCGAATCGACGATTAGGACCTGAAAGAAGCAAGTGGAGATATTTCGGAAATCGCTTCGATTGTGATAAAACTGTCGCAGACCGATCGAATTGAGCTAAAAGCGACGAAAATATAAGAACCATTTCTCGATAAAGCTATTTACGTGCGTTTGATGTGACGCAATTTCTCTCCCGGCCTCATACTCCTCTTAATTGAAACCACAGCCCCGATTGCGCCAGGGAAGAAAATCAACGTGTTTATGTTTGAAAAGAAATATCATAAACTGATCGAAACGACGATTTGTTCTTATGTATTCATTCAACAAAAGATGAATGAATCTCAATGCCGCGCTACGCAAAGCTCGAGATTCGATTTGGAGCAGGTTGGGTGGATCCGCAGTTAGGTTACGCTTGACGAAACTTTTTGAAACGTCGCATTATCATCGCTATGAAATATCGGCAACGCAGCGTTGGGAGACGATATTACTGCGTGGCTAATCGAGTGGAGAAAATGCATACAAGTCGATTGTTTCGTCATTCTTTCGGCAGCTCCCCGCAGCTCTTCGGAGGAGCAACTTCCGACGAGAGGGCAATTAAGTTGCAGTTACATATAGGACCAATTGCAGGAACATAACTCTCATGAAAGCGCCGGGCAAAGTTCGTCCCGTATTTGCGTCTGTCGGGAGGGGACGTTTGTGAAATGTACACTAACGAACAAGTTATGCGTCGACTTTGCGATGCCATGATACAAAATGAAGACGAGCGTTGTTCGTGAAGATTAGAACGGCAGCACAGTAGTCATATTTTAGCATCCGCGACATGTACACTCCTATTGAAAGTTAACAATTATGCACATGCCAAGATCGCGTTTCATGCAAACGCCACTTTATTTGCATATGCAATAATCATCATTGTTTACGTTATAAGTTGCGAGAGGAAAAAAACGCACGGATGGACGAAGGCGACGCGTGCTGAAAAAAAACCAATTGTTTTCAATAAATTTATGCCATAAATCTGTTATCGTCGAAGCGAGCTATACATCCTAATAGGAATTTGAAATTCAAATGAAAGTTGAGTGACAAAAAAACTGTTCCATTTTCTTGCGAACAGCAGAGACGGTTTAAGGGATTTTCGAGAGAATAAGGCAAGGAGTACGCACTTGAATATACAATTGAAAAATTGACTTGTTCTGTTCGACCTGACTTCTGTCATCGGATACGAATGTCATTAGCATGAATATGTCATCGGCCATCTGCAATGACTCGGCTCTTAAGGCCAAGAGGAATGCCATAGGATGCATGCGCTATGTGTTATCCGGCAGGATGTCACGTCACGATAACGTGTGAGGCAAGTTTCTGTAGTCGTCAGAGAACTGTACGTCTCGCGCAATCGTGGCTACGCAAACCATGCTGCGATATTGCGAGACGTATGCATTTCCCGCTCTTCCTCTGTGCGAGTTCTCATATGACATCCATAACGTCTATCTATTCATTCGAGACTGCTCTGCTTCTGACAGCGTATGAATTCCACCAATGAATGTGTATTGTAGACACCAAAATTAATATACTCTGCCGTACATCCCACTGCTGCCAACACCTTTTGAGCCTTTTTTCAAACGCTCGCAAACTGCATCTTTGTGTTATTTCAAAAATCAGTATTTCATACAAGCCATTGCAACTAACCCAGCTTCAAATAACGGAGAAATAATTTTTACACCTATTAAAGTTTAAAAACACTGCTGTTAGATGAAACTTAATAAACGCTCCATCATCGTTAATATTATTTCCAGCATAACATCATCTAATTATGGCGTAGGTGATTTTTCCTGTACGGGTCTAATCACTATGATGCTATAAATAACTTAAACGTCATCAATAACGCGTCTTGTCTTCTTTTAGCGGCGTTGAAGTAGCGAGATATGCGTTTAGCAGAGATACGTTTTCGTCTTCCATCGATATTTCTACTCTTCGTCTTCCGCTTCGTGCTCTCCCGTACTCCAATCTGACGGATGGATTTCAGAGAGCTTTCGAAACTATTGAGCGATAATCGATAGGGCTCGCTTCTATACAGCAGTGGGTTTCGTGTCTCTCGCGAGCAGATATTAGACGCGGATGAAAATTAAACGAATTTAAGGTTTATACCAGCCAGCATATTAATTCCGGTTAGAGCTTTATCCTGAAAGTGAATTTCTTATTAATACACTCAGTGCAGAAATTCGTTCACTCTGGGACTCTTGAGTCTAATTTTGATTGCTTATCTATTGCAGTTCAACGACAAATTTACATCGAGACACGTATAACCTTGCCTGATGAATGGAATAATCTATAAAAACGGTTGTGCTTTTTTATCTCATTTTTACGACCCACTTTGGCCGAACTTGAGATAACAGTTAAATTGAAGAAACGCGATGGGTGAGGCAAAATGGCGGCGGTAAAACGGCTTCGGAAAAATCAGCAATAGAGCTTTCTGAAAACCATTTTACGGCAGATCATATCATTTGAACTATCAGTCAAATGACCGTACCACATCAGCTCTAACGCCTAGAGGATGTAGATGACTAACGCGGTCATAGGTTAGAACTCAATAAAGTGTTTTACGGTTGCCAGTTGGGCTGTGCGAGATTCTTCACTTACTTCGCCTAGGCGTCTTTTCGTCTTGGAGATGTAGTTATGGGACCCAAATGCTCGTAAAAGCGATACGCTGGACCTGCTGGGATGTTAAACCAACTGAGCTGCCCGCGTAAAAAGTCACCATTACTACATCCTTAGATTACTTCAAATAGAGACGTTTCAATCCATTCATACTTTTCTATCCATCAATGTCACTGCCATGCTTTTCATTTAAATAATTTAAGATCTATCGAATACTAGTTTTACATATAAATTTACTTATGATAAATTACAAACTAAGTAATATTTTCATATATTTCATTTTTTTTTGTTCATTTTTTATGCAATTTTTTACAAACGAATTTTCATTACAGGATCAGTATTAATGCATTTGTGAATTTATTTAATTATTACTAATTGTGTTTATGTGATGATTTGAAAGCTTACTGCGTATTGCTAAAATGAGTATAAATAATTGCTGAAACAAAGTGTTTACACCAACTTTAAGTTTTTAAGATCATTAGAATTGCACCATTTTATTGAGAAGTTTTATGTATTAGACTGTATTAGCATTGAATAAATGAGATTCCGTACCTCAATAAAACCACGAGCTATTTTATGAAGAAAATTAAGTTATATCAGTACAATATTAATAGATTTCAATTTAAATGTTTCATCGAAATGACAATTACACTCATTTAAGAAATAAAAAATATCGACTTATTTGTTTAATAACTGTTTAAAAACTTGTAATAAGAATATTAAAATTAAGATATCAAATAAAACTGAACAAATATTTCTTTTAATATTTTTATCTTCAATATCTGAAATGCCTCTTCTATATGATTTCATATTCCTCTATTTCTAAATTTAATTTTCTATAAATAAAAATTAATCAAACCACAGATGTCACGTTGAAGTCAATAAATGAAGTCATATTCTTAATGCGGATTATAAAACCTCGTGACTTTGTTGCCTTATTACGACTGTAACGAAAATAATTCAGTTACAGCGTAGCTGACGGCGCGATCGTTTAATCTTAAATTTCGGTCAAGGTTGAAAAAACAGATAAAAGCATTAGTACTGTGACACTTGACACTCTTCTCTGTCAGTAATTTTTCACGCCATTCTCTCAGACTATCGGGCGTTTAATCTCGAAGATTCCCAATGACGACGGCTCCTTTCTGACAGCTATAGTAAAAGTGTAACCTCACGATAGATGGAACACGCCGCAGTAATGGAAGAATACTTCGTACGACGTCACTAATTACACCTTGTCCGAGCCACATCCAGTCAACCACACAGCGTTCGATCAACTCGCGAGAAAAGCCGCTTTCCCAACGCTTCCTCCTATACCTTCGACAGTAGATGACAAATCGCGCATAAATTTCGCTAATGTCACGCGCTAAGCGCTGCGCTGTACATGACTTACATGCGGCAGCATTGCTTGAGCGAGGTACGAATTACATACTAAGATAAGATTTGTAAATATATATATATATATAATGTTTTTTAATAAAAAATTCATCTAAAATACTATTTAAAATTCCGTTTAAAATAGGATCTTATATTTTAATTTTTTATCGAAATTACTAATTCTATATGATTCGATAATAAATTATTGCAATGAAACATGTTCTGTGTTGACTTATATGAATTATAAAGGTAAACAATTTTAAATTATTATTATAAAATTAAATAAACAATAAATATTTAGATCCGAAATTTTAAATAATATAAATAATGCTGATAAGTTAATAATTAAATAAAACCAATAGAATATTATTTTTATATGTCCTGCTGATAATTTATCGAAAACATTTTGTTAATTTATTTTATTATCAATAGTAAATTTAGATAAATTACTTATATCTTAATTAAATTGATAGAAAATATCATATATGTACAAGAGACACTTATACTAAGTATCAATTCATGGTCAATAAATTTTGGTCCGTATCTGGGAATATAATATATACATGTATCTGTATATGCTTATACATACATTGAAAGTATAAAAATAGATTTGGAAAAACTTGTTTTTGTGTATAAAATTGTTATTTCCAGATGACGAATCCAAAATTAAAAAATCATCAAAATGTGGGTCATTTATGAAGATATTCGTTTATATACTTCTACATAATATGTATACAATCTTTTTATGTACTCACGAATGTGGTTTTCATGTGATGGTTATACATGTGCGCACATCAGTAATAAACTTCACGAAAGGAAATTGCAGCTACTTACCTGAAACAGAAAACAACAATTTTGTCATTCATTCGCAACCATTCAACTTTTGATGCTGTCAAGAACTTTAATCACGCAAGTTCGCGCAAGATGAGTTAAGAAAACTTGTGGTCAACGTTCGACACCACATATGTGATCCTGGAGCTGAAATGATAATATGAATAATCAAGAATGGGATATTTGGAATAAAATTTGTGTACTGACGAAAAAGTAATCTGTTTGTTCCACATAATAATCATACTGGTAATACTAATGATTTGATGTAATGATATTTAGTTCACAGAATTATCGTTTGAAATTGAATGTATAAGGTTTGGTCATCAGACCAGGCAGAAGTATTCATCTAAAATCTCGTAAGAAAATCGATTTGCTGTAATTTTGTTTTTTTTTCTATAATTATTGTTAAAAATATCCATAGACTATGCTTTAAGCACACTTATGGAAAACCAGATCATAATATTTATCAAAAAAAATGTATGATCAAATATTATGATGTAGAGCAAATTTATTTATTTAATCGTTTTAAAATCCAAATGTTAAAAGTCACAATAAAAGTTGTATAAAATTTTTTTAAGCATTTTTTTTTTAATTTTTAATGCATATTCAATCGTATCGAATAATCATGTACGGATTTTTCATTGCAATCATGTTGTATTAAGAGTGAAAAGAATAATGTGAAAGAAACAGTGATTGATAGCTATAATTGAGTAAATCTTTTTTCTTTCTCGACAATTGCAATACGACACTTGCGCTTTTGTATAATGTAACTTTAAAGCTACAATTTACTGAATGGGCGGGACAAAGTTACCTGCTGGGTTGGTCGAATTGGCACTTGTCGCGCAATGCGGACGGTTGTTTGTGGTCAGAGGCCAAAAAGGACATCGACAAAAGCATGATTGGTGTCGTTGTCGTTATTACCGTTGAGTTAGAATTCAGTTTTGATACACTAAAATGCGTTTTTGATTTGTTTTAAAAAACTTTATTAAGACTGCTGGAATTGATGTCATATTAAATTTGTTTGTATTATTTTACTAATTACAAATCTGATTAAATTCAAAGTTCAGATTTTGTTAGAATTTTTAATTTACAACAAATTTTTAATGACAATAATAATAATAAGAAATTTCAAGAATGAAATTTCTAAGTATATATAGATATATTATAAATAATATAATGTTAATTTTGATTTATT
>JABFQD010002990.1:0-14066 GCA_022817045.1 Psix sp. ZL-2020 | reverse complement strand
TAATATAACACGAGCTACATAACACGTTTAGAATCTTCCACGTCCAGCAAAAAAGCACCCCTTTTTTTCTTCTCGACGATGGCTTAGTTTCCAAACTTGCTGCCCAAGTCGTTTGATTTCCGCGTAAAACAGCGTTGCCGAAAGGTTTGAGATAACACAGTTATTCGATACTGTAGATTTTCATTATTATTGACGAGATGAAATTCGTGCTGCAACGCGTGTTTCTAGTTGTCGTCGTCGGTCATGAAAGTACACGACGAGTCAATCTTTTATAATATAAAACACAATTCATTAATGTGTTTTTTTAACTGCGTTGACAGCCTACAAGTTGCATTTTTCATCCGATTTGCTTGAAATTTTGAGTATATGAGCCTCATATCTTAATCTCGGAATCATCAGGCCACATTTTTGATATTTATTTTTTGTGAGTTTTGCAAAAACTCGTATAGTATTTTTTGTCCAAATTATGCGAAAAACGAGCGTCGATGCGAATCAAATAATTTTAAAAAAGAATTAACAGAAATCTTCATCTTATGAGTGCGGTTAAATCGTCATATGGTTATTCACCAATCAGGGGTGTCCGATGACTGATCGTCAGATGGCGTAGGGAGCGGCAGCCCCCAAATATACACAAAACCTAGTTTTAAATTGAATAAAAAATTCTAAAATATAGAAAAATTAAAAAAAAACTGCGTTTTAATTATATTTTTATATTTAATTATAATTTTGATAAAAACAATTAATACAAATAATGTGCAATAAAGGATTAATAATTGATTTTTATCGAAATTAATAAACGAATGAAGAAAATCATTTTTTTGTTTGTCAAAACTCAAAAACTCAGAAAAATACAAAAATCTGGTTGCTTATATAAAATTTTTATAAATAATGCAGGACAATGCGGAGTTAGATTTGCATAAACTTTTGTATAATATTTATTTAAAATTAATACAAAATTTACATAAATTTGACTATCAGGGTACCTGTAATAAAGTTTGAGTGTAATTATATATGGGAGTATAGAGAGGGTACGCCGGATATCAAATTTTGCTCTTGGTTATATAGCGGCAAGAAGCCATACTACAATTTTTATCCGTCTTGAGACGACATATTTTATTTATAAACTGAAAGTTTTAATTTGATCAAATCCATGATTGTTCATAATATTTCTTTTTAAATTAATTTAACTAATTACTAAAAATGGCTTTATAAAGTACAACAATTCATTTTTAGAATCCACCTCTGAGTCCAACACTTATTGAGTTGAACTCTAACCCATGGGTTAGGGTTCTTACTTCGTTTTGTCGCGCTATAAAATTTACACGCTCTTTGTAAAGAAATGAACACCACAGTAAAACATTTTAAGATTGGGGATAAAAAAACGTTCAAATCATATTATTAATTAATTCTTCATCATTTTCTTCAAAATTCTTAACAAATTTATTGACGTTTTCATATTTCTAAAATGACATAGAAAACTTTCTAAAGCCAATTTTTTAGATATAATAGCCATTCATAATTAAGCCAAAATATTTAAAACATGTCTTTCAAATATGAATTGTATATTTTATTCAATTGTTACTGAAAACCGACAATTGTGACTTTCTGAAATTTTAATAAATACAAAGCAGTTCATTTCAATAGAATGAATAGTTTTGAATAATAATATAATAATGATGAAATAATATACAATAACTTCATTAACCATTAGAAAATAGTACATTACATTCCAAGGCCCGAAAAGCCAACAAACGTTTTTATCAGCTTTTATCTCATTATTACATTTATTGTTTACGTAAAAAAAAGAATAATATCACGAATTTATCGAAATTATCAAATCAAAAAACCTGGAAAAATGTAGAGAGAATTTCATTATTCTGTACCATAAATATTCAAATTTATAAAATTATGAAAAATCTTAATTTTATTAGTTTATTCAATTTCCATGGAATCACCCATATCTTGATACATCATTAGAAGCAATTGTTTCAATCTTATTGAATCAAATATTTTAATCAAGCTCAATTTAAAAATTTCTTTGAAAATATAAAAAACGACAAAGTAAGACACTTTTCAAATTATATACCGATTAAATGCAAAGTTTAAAATAGTATTTAACAAAAATATGTATATTAATTAAAAACATTTAATGAATTAAGAAATATATTTCTTAAAAAAATGTTAACATTTTTAGCAGTATTCTAGCAACAAATAATTACAATATCGATAATATTAAACATTATTTATTCAACTGAAATAGAATAATTAAATTATTTTATAAATTACATTATCTTAATAATTCTAATAGTTTCGTAATGATCATTTAATGTATGAAAAAATCTTAGAAAAATGACATTAATTCATTTCAATTTCAACTAAATTTTCTAATATAGTAAAGGAACTTTGTTCAATTAAAAATGATTATTTAAACTTAAACGCAATAAATTTAATATTTTTATGAAAGGAAAGTATATTAATTATTTTCCTATGAATATTTAAGAATACAATTACTTAAAAACACTTTCTAAATCATATAAATTATGATATATATCAATTAATCATATAATTGAATAATTAAAGGTTTTAAATAATTTGATTTTTCCATCTACGTAATGCAAAGCATTGTCAGAAGTTGTTTAACTTTTAGTGTTATCGATGCTGTTGTTATATAGATATGATATTGCTAAGAGCTCGAAAAAATTTTCGAAGAATTGATTTCTTGGTTCATTAAGTGATTGTATATCTTTTCTACAGGTATAATATTTATTCCGCCGATTAAGTCTGTGTTAGTTAATGTATTAAACATACATTATCAGTAGTAAATTTTAATAAACTTTTTCTATTTCAACATTTTAGTGTATAACGTTAACTATCAGAAGATAGGTCTTCTGTATGATATATATAAATATATTATGTCACATTTTATTATGTGACATAGATTATTATATATTGAATTCTGTTTGTCATACATTCAGTTTGATAAATTCAGTCCATTTTATATTGGTACTTTGTAGGCGGCGTTTCTACGTTTCAGTATAACATTTGATATCTTCGTGCACGTTTAAAATCGTGGAGCTTTTAAAGAAATACAGGTAAATACAATTACGTTTTTCTTCTAATAATTATTATCATATATGTAAATACAATACTAAAAAATGCTATTTACTTGGATTATTTTTACAAAACATAATTTTAACTAAAAATGTTTGTAATATTAATTATATAATCAAATTTTGGCATATAAATGTAAGAGATGACAAATTCTTTTAAACAAAAAAAAATATATGTTTCAAAATGTATCATTTCAGTTTGATCGATTTGTCATATTTTTTTGATTTTATCTATTCTATAATTATCTGTCATCCGCTGTGTTATTAGCGTTTCTTTTAAAGATTTTATTTTAAAATATACGTAGAAAATAGTATGAACAAACATTATTTCAATAGCTATATATGGATGTATTTTTGGACTACTAAGAAAAGGATATTTTGTTATCATTATATTCAATGTATATTCTATTCAATTTGAAACTAATTCTCATCGATTTAGTTTCTATAAAATTCATTATAATTACAACAAATATTGAACTTTAGACAAGCCTAATGATATTGATTGAACAAAACCTATTAAAGTATACAGTAAATAATTAAAATTATTATAAAGTCTGTATCTTAAAATGTGCCAAACCTAACCGTATATGTATGTTTACTTAATTTTCCAGATTAAAAATGTATACCTTAAAGCACAACTATATCATGTCGATAAAATAAATGCAAAATTAAAATAAAACAAAGCAAATTTATGCAGAGAAAACATGAAAAATATGTTTAGACGGTCTTGAAATTGTTTTTAAAAGGCTGCTAGTTATCATAAACTTAACATTGTATCAATTTGAAGTTATTTTTGTTATATTTCAATGCTATATCAATGAAAAAATAGTTCATTTCATATCAATGATATTTTTAATTATTAATATTTTTACTCTCGTTTTGTATAAAAGAATGATTTAATGATTATATATAATAAAGTGATTCTATGATAAGAAAGAATTTTGTCGTATCATTTCATAAAACAATACGAAAATATACGTAACATAAATCTATTTATATTATGATATGCAGAAGAAGGATTAATTGCATAATTATTTTTCTAATTATGAAACGTGTATTCAGTTCTTGTTGAGAATTGAATCTTTTAGTTAAATTAACGAATGTTACAAAATTCTTTAATCCTTTCTAAAATAAAATTGACACAACAAAATAGTTACATTATTTTTACTCTTAAACTAATCATATCAGTATCTTAAAGTTTCTTCTGAAATAAATGAATTAAATAGTTTTTTCTCATTAATCTCACGCGATTATTAAGTGTTTGTCTACAAGACTAAAAAAGTTCTATTTAAAAATATTCGATCAAAATTAACTAAACCTTGCTTCGGGCGTGTACCGTAGAAAGAGACATCTAATACTGTCTCATTTATACTGTGAAACGAGGATAGACAAATATTTTTTAGTCATTTGCGTTTTTAAATCGCAGCATAATTGTTGAAATTTCCAAAAAATTTAATTTTTCGAAAAATCGTGAAATTCGCTTTGTAAAATAAATGACAACAAATGTATCTTAATCAATGAATTCGCTCGATAGCCGCGTTCGTGCGTTATAGGAAGCTGCAGTCTGCGTTGCGCTGATCTCCGCAAACGTCATTTTTAAGGAGCGCGCGCGCCCTTCTATCGATCAGTACACTGCAACGCATAGCTAAAGCGAGATTAAATTGTTACCGGCATGTAAATGGCCACTGCTCGGTTCAAAATAGTACGTCAATATCGTTATAACTGTTGACAATTTTACAACGATCAAAGATTGATCTACAACTTCCTTTTGAACATCACCGGTTACTCTAATGAGAAATAGATGTTGCAAAAATTCGAGCTTCAAAGTAAGAAACAAATCAGTTTTTCTTATAAAAATTCCTTGCCCAGATCTAAATTTATTTGAGTTGCTTTTCATTTGAATTAATTTGTTTAGTATTGATTATCAGTTTTTACATTCTTGATTTGTTTAATAGAAACACATTTTTTTACTTTTTTTACTGTACGAATTTAAATGTTTTTACGCAAAATTGGAAAACGTCAATGTAAATTTTTTGGAACTGTTTCGTTGATGGCTTGAATTTTTGCAGTGATAAATTTCTGACTTAATAAGACAAAATTAAATATTGACGCAAAAATATGAAGCGCTTTTTATTGGGCGTTTGATAATGGGAAGTTTTTTATCAAGTGAAAAAATTGCCAAAGACAACAAATGTTACATAAATAAAAGGAAGAGGTGACGTAGAAGTGTCACTTTATAGTAATGATTACTAAATTAAACGATGTATTACGAGGTGAGTGTAGAAAATATACAATTTACAGAAAGCAGATCATAATGACATTTAATTTACCGTGTTCTTTTTTCGTAATCTAGTCAATTACACGTTCGAACTCAAATAATTGAATAAATATTAAATATGTCCATTAATATCTTTGTATTAAAAATAAGCGACAGAACTTTAAAAAGCACATGTAATCAAATTGAATAATCACTTGAATTATTGATACAATTGACTTTTCATTATAAAAAATTACTAGACGCGTTGTTGCACTTTTAATTTAAATTTCGTTATTCTCACATGTTCTTTGGCACTTAATTACTGGTATCCTGATTATTTCTATGATAATTACAAATTCATCGATGCTATGCTAAACTTGTAATTTATCGATCGCGGTCGGGAATAAAGTTTGCAGGCTTTGACGAACAAATAATTTATTTGTAGTCGTGTTAGCACAACTTTTTCAAGACTTTTCCATAAATCTATAAATTCGTCACTTGACTCTTTTCACACATTTTTCGAACTTTATTTGCTTTGAATGTAAAACACATGATACAACTCTGTAGTTTCACACAACAAAATATTGATAAATTAATAGCTGTAGATTGAAATTCCTTTCCTCGACTGAATTTGCCTGCAAAGGATCAAAATTTTCACAAACAAAATTGTTAATAGTTAATTAAAATGAAATAAGTTATTAAAATTTAATTACCTTTAATTCCAAAATAAAAAATTAGAAAGTTACACAAAACAAATATTTGAACTTGTTTCCACATTAAATGTGACTGAAGAAAATATTAAAATTTTTACTCCATTTTGATTTTTTTCTATTTCTTTCTAATATATAAATAGACACGCATTTTCGGGACTATCTGTTTACCAACTAAAACGTCACTCAGTTTTCTTTGTCGATCATATTTGTCTACCTCATAGATTAAAATAGTTCCGCTGTTTAAAAATCTTCCCCGCAATATATTTGACTTACATCTTAAATAAATAAATCTTTAATATATTTCTCACACCGTCTTTCAACAGTTATTACGGAATTAATTTGTTTAGGTAACTTAGATTTAATATTTAGAGTTTTATATTATGAAACTTTAATTGACACATCAAAATTCATAACTCCAAATTTTTCCACTGTCTCAGAATGGTAAAATCGTATAAAAAGTTGATTAAATCATCTCAACAAAGTCGTTCCAATACATGAACAATTTCTTGAATAAAAAAAATATTCATTTTTAAATTTCATTGAATAAGTAAACATTTCATTTTTTTTTAGATTCATACATCCATAATATATTCATAATCTAATGAGAATACGAATATTTAACAACTATGCATGGAGATATAAAAGAATTGATGACCATGCAATTATTAAGACGAAACTACAGTCGCGGCGGGTTTTGCTTTTCATTTTACTTTGCATATCTGGATTTGTTATCTTGATAAATACTATCAGTATCGAGCAGTTCAAGTTCACTTCTTTCGCCAACATCAGTTTAATAGGTACGTTATCTTATATTACTCACTCCCTTAATCTTTAAAATAAACCAGGTTTCAGAAACTAAATATAGTAATCAATTTTTGGATTTCAGATAATTCTCTGAACAGCGTTTACAAGCAAGTTCCAACAGCTTCACCTTTGCACACAGCGTACCTCATAAATACAGAAGGATGTCATATTCCTTACTTGGATCCAACAGACCCAGACATAAACCAGCGTTTCATCCGAGAAAATGTTTCCATCACTTGCGACTCAAAGTATCCTCCAAGACTTATCCAGTCAAACGACACGTCAATTTTCTTTACCCCAGAATTCTACACGATCGACTTGAACCAGGTTGAATGTTGTTGGTTGCCGTTTTGGCGAAAGGAAGATCATGACAATATTATTGAGTTAGTATTGTGATGGTAAAATTTAAATGTATAGAATTTTTTAAGCGAGGTTGATGGTTTTTACATTTCAAAAAAGATATTTTCAAGGAGCTTATATTGCGATATGAATTATTTATGCTTTTTATTGATATTTGAACTATTTTCCTGCGGATTTTCATCACATAAATATTGTATGTGATATGTTCGAATGGGTATACGGTGGAAATCATAAATAAACATTCATATAAAAAAAATTATTTCGCTTAAGAAGTAAAAAAGATGACCATCTTCAAAAATAGATGGTTGATGTTTATTTTTTCAATTTTATGGAACTAAAAAGAAATAAAATTGTAATATAATGTATAATAATATTTAACAGGTTTTAGAAATACAAATTAAATGCATTTTAGTTATAAAAATTGCCGCTTCAAATATTTTAATATTTTATATTTATTTTTATAATTGTTACATTTTCATTGAAGATAAAACATTGCATTTTAATAGTGGATATTTTTTTTCTTAGACTAGAAATTAAAAAAAAAACATTAAAACTACTTATTTATTATTTATATTAATATGGGATTTTTTTACAGTTACAATCGAAGTTGTACTTTTTTCATGGAAAGTGCTACGATAGACGCTGAATTCATACAAGTTACTTGTTTTAGAAAATTGCGGCCATGGGTAAATTGACTAAATTTCAATTTTTGATTACTTTATGCTTTTCTTACTTATGGTGGGTGCAAAATGATCATTTTCCTCCATAATCGGAAAAATTGATACTTTGTCCGAAATCATTATGAAATTATTTATAATATTTTTAAAAAAAATCATATTATTTTCATTTATTCCATATCTCTTAATCATAACACATGTATGAATTATATATTTACATTTATCACATTCATATTAATCATTCCAACATGTGTTATCATCAGCATTTTATGTCTATTTTATTTTATGTTTCATGTCAACCCACATTTTATTTATAGAACAAAATTATAAAACATGAGCAAACTTTATAATGAAATAAATGTAATTTTATAACGATTTAGAAAAAGGTACCTTTTATGAAAATCTTGTAGAAAAAATTATTTGCGTCAAAACAACAAAACAGTGAAAAAAAAAATATATTGTAATAAATCAATGGTACTTATATTCAACTATCAAAAAAGTTGTACAAAGTTTTTGTGTAAAATTTAACTTGATCTATTAACAACTTTAATGCACAAACTTAAAACTTTTTAACAAGAATTCTAATTCAAAAACTGAAAATTTAGTTTATCGACTCAAAGAACAGTATTTACAACTAAGCGAACATCATTCAAAGCATAAAATATTCTATCTTCACTACATACGCTACATTTCACATCATATTTTCACACATAAACACATTTCACATATAAAATTGTACTCATAAGACATATACACAGTCCTCGTACCAACATTGACTTTACTAAATCATAAACTTTTCTCCCGCTGGAAAGTTTGAAAAGCAACGTTGAATACAAACTAAATCCGAAGCAACGTCTTTGTCATTTCAGTACTACGTCGGCTTTCAGAAAAAGGATATTTTCTATCAAGACTACTTCGCTTTCGTGCCCCGCAAGTACGAAGTAGAGGCTCGGTGCCAAAAGGCGAAGCCGCAGGACCCCCTAAGTGTGCTAATAGTCGGTTTGGATTCAGTGTCCCGGGTGAACCTGCACCGTCAGATGCCGAGAACTACCCAGGCGTTGCGCGAACTCGGTGCCACGGAAATGCTCGGCTACAACAAGATCGCCTACAACACGTACCCGAACATAGTGGCAGTACTTTCCGGGCACTCCCAGGAAGAGATCGAGGCCACCTGCTGGAAAGACCATGACAAGCCCTTCGACGAGTGCAACTTTTTATGGAAAAATTATAGCGAGGCCGGATACCGTACGATCTTCGGTGAAGACGCCTGCGATATGACCATCTTCAACTTCCTAAAACCAGGCTTCCAGAAACCGCCAACTGACTATTACCTGCGTCCCTATTGCATCGCTGTGGAGAACAACATCGGCAACACGCACCGACTTAACGCAGACCTCTGTGTCGGAAGTGTCCCCACGTTCGCGAACCTCTTGAACTATACGCGCAAGGTGGCAACCAGATTCCCCGACGATCCGTACTTCGCATTGTTTTGGCAGTCGAGTCTCACGCACGACTTCTTTGACTATCCGAGATTCGGCGATGACGAGTATAGCGAGTTTTTGCAGTACCTTAAAAATGAAAAATTGCTCAGAAAAACTGCGCTCATCTTTATGAGCGATCACGGCATTAGGTTTGTCCTTTAGACTAGATATTTTTGTAGTTTTAAGAGTTATATATATTTTTATAGATAAGTATTTAATTTGATATTATTCTGAAGGTTTTCAAAAGTTGTAGTATAAATGTGAGGAATAGAAAGTAAAAATGAAGGTACTCAATTATCTAGTTTAATGTTTAAAACGAGTTTTTTAATCAAAAATAGTATATTAAACTTGAAATATTGTTTTATTTACTGACAAATAAAATAGAAATAAAAAGCTCGATGTACAAGTTTTCCATTATTCATAATATATCGATTTCAGATACTATGTGATGTAAATAAAAATGAGCGTTTTTTAATTAGAGAGATAAAACTTAAAGTCAGATTTTATTGAAAACTATATACAGATTGCTTTTACACATAATATGAACTATGAATATAAATATCAAAATATTTCACTTTTTAGATTTTTATTCCGCTCTTTTATCAATTCTATTATATGCTTCAACTACTTTTATCTAAACTTTTCATATAACTTTAATTAAACTAAACATTAAAAATTGTTGCTGCAACTAATAAAATATCGATGATTGATTAAATATTCCATTCCTTATGAAGCTACCCATTTAATTTAATTGTGCATTACCGCTATTTTTTCTTATGAAATGGTATTTTAATCTCAATCATAATACTTTGATTATACATTTTTAATCAAATGAATGATTTCATTTATTTGAAAGATGACGTTCATTCTACTCAAATCAGTAATTCAAGTTAATTCATTCAACCCGACCTTTTATATCATAATTTGTTTACCCATAACAAAGTCATATTCATTCAGCCAGACTAAAAAAACATTTCATAAACATCCATTTATTTTTCAAAACTAATATAATAATTAAATATTACAACTCATTAAACCTATATTTCTTTTTACAGATGGGGTAGTTTCCGTCAAACATACCAAGGTCAACTCGAGGAGAGTCTTCCGTTCATGTTCCTGGTGCTTCCAGACTGGTGGAAAGCCAAGTACCCTTCCGGTGTAAAAAACTTGAAACTGAATACCCGTCGACTGACGACTCCATTTGATCTTCATGAGACCCTCCTGGACATTCTGAAGCCCGAACGTATGAAAAGAAAAACTGACGAGGTGCCAGACCGTGGTATCAGTTGGTTCTCGCCGGTACCTGGGACCCGTAATTGCCAGTCAGCCGGAATCCCCGAACATTATTGCACCTGTCACAAAGCAGAAAGTGTTTCCCCAACAAACACCGAGGTGATCGAGAACGTAAACGTACTCGTCGCTGAGGTCAACACCATGTTGCATAAGTACCCAAAGTGTGCTGTGCTCAAAGTCAACCGGGTGATCGACGCGAAGATGTGGAGTACCGATTCGACTGACAGCAAAAAGCTCTGGTTCGACTACACGCTGACCGTCGAGACTGTTCCAGGGTTAGCTATCCTCGAAGGCACCGTCCGCTCTTCAAACGACACTAGCAGATCCCTTATAGGCTCAGTTAGTAGGCTCAACTCTTACGGCAATCAAAGTGCCTGCGTTGATGACTTCAACATGCGCCTTTATTGTTACTGCCTGTAAATACCTAGGCCGATTGGTGCAACTTGGTTCCAAATTCTGTTCCGGTAAAGGTTCCACTTCGTTTCTGGAAATTACGTTACAGAACATGATTTAATTTGACGTCATGACATGAACGAGTTAAAAACACCGTTTTGAAGTTAAAATGAGTTTCTTTGAAAATAAAGCCATAGTATTTATTATATTATATTATATTTATACATATATAGATATAAATATAAATTTGTGTCATGCAGGAAGAACAATCTTGCATTAATGTCAGATGTAAGTTTCTAATTGTATCATATATATAGATTTTGGAAACATACATGTGACATGTAATGTATGTTTATTTTTACATAAAAATGTAACTGAACAAATTATGGTCTCGACTTTTCAAGATTTTCTCATCGCGTGTGATACAGCTATATCAGTTATAAGTCCAGATCAGTTGAATCAGCTGCAAGATTTAAGTAATGTTTTGATTGAATTCATATCAAGCTGATTGAACTTAGTAATTGATGTCAAGTTACAAAATGGTGCTCAGATATTGTAAAAGAAAACTACTGCGGTTGGCGTCACTATTTAATATAATTTTTCCTTCGTACAAAGCATTGTATTTTCGTATTTTATGTGGATAATCATGTAAGTTGTACGAAATGATATGAGGATAACATGAGGTATACGAGAGTTGAACAAATTAGAAAAAAATATTTTTGAACTATGCCACGGTTATTTCTGGGTCAAAGGTGTTAAAACATGATAGTATCGTCTAGGAAATTCCAGATAAAATAAATTTAACATAATCAATGCAACTCATTTCTATGTAAATGCCGTTTTCATCTGACTCAACTAGTAACTGTTAAACAGTTTGTTAATATAAAGATGTTCTCATAAATTTAAGGAATATCTGACATATTTAGTGTTGTAATAGAACCGTATGTAAGTAACGATAAAATCTGTGATTCGTAAGTATTATAAAAAGTCAAGTAAACTAAAGATTGTAAAAAAGATAAGCGATGACGATAATTGACTGTTTTCAAAACTTTTCAAAATTGTTTGTGATTAAGTATGTCTTCTTTGGTTTTAAACTGTGATTGGCTTTGGATGTTGAAAATCTAATTATAATTGCATTTTAATACATAAATTTCTAACTTGCCTAATTCACGAAAAGCTACTTTGATCGAAATTGAATAAAACGATAAAAATTGTATCAGTGTGCGAAACGGAGTCATCTATAAATCATAGCGTAAAGATGTAACTTTTGTACCTGATGAGAACCACATTTCGAATAATGAAAGTCGTCATCAAGTGTGTACCTTAAAAACTGCTGAAGTTCAATGTATTTTACTCGTGAATAGCAATTGCTGCTAAATTTCCAAGCTCACGATTAAATTTATGAAAGACGATATAATAATTATATATTTACGCATTAGTTTTCCTAAGTATTAGTGCCAAACATAAGATAAATGTGAAGAAGGTCGACCGAGTCGACGGCAGTTTGCTCAGTTGGATGTGTCATTTTGGTTCCTACGAATTTGTATGATCAGTTCGGATGTATTGTCAATAAATGGATACAAAAAAGATTCTGCAGAATTGTTTTTATTACCATTCAATTAAAAAATGTCTCGTCGACAACTTGCGTGCAATCACACAGTGATTAAAAACTACCAAAACGTTCGGTCTGCGAGAGAAATTGTCGGAGTATATGTTTCGAGCAAGTACATAAATAGATCACGCTTCACAAAATCCATTTCAATTTAACTAAACATTCTTACAGCGTATCTGCGAGTTCCTCAATAATTTAATGCTTGATTTACACTTCGTCGTACATTTACATCAGCGCATTCCGTTTGCTTCTTCCTTTCCTTCTAGTCCAAAAAGTCGCTATGAAAGTCGCACATGCTCAGTCTTGACGCTTATGAAAAAAGGGAAGAAAGTAAACAGAGGTTTGAAACAATTTACAATCGGAAGAAAAGTCGCCTCTCAGAAGCACGCAGCTCATAGGCGAACTCCCCGTTCAGTTCAGTTTCCGCGAATACCGTTGTATATCCGGTTTATCGAACTCTGGCCGAGCAGTTCTTTAATTTCTAAAATTGAAAAAGAAACATCATTTTAAATCAGAAAAAACTACTTTGAAAAATGTATATAAATAATATCTTATTAAATCATTTTTGTTATAAATAATTATATTTATAACTTTTTATACATACGTTCTTTCTCTTCAATCGTAAATTCTTTTTCTGGGAATGCAACGTCGAATGTGATATACAAATTTCCATGCAAATTATTATTTTCAAAGTTGGGCATGCCTTCGCCCTTCTTTTTCATACGAGCACCATGTTTTGTTACTTTATCCCTAACGATTGTTACTTTGTGTCCGTCCAAATGTTTCAATTCTCTTGTGAAACCAATCAGTGCATCTTGCAAAGTGATAGTCACATTTGTGTAAAGATCGTCACCGATTCTTTCAAAAACTTCATGAGGCTGTGTACGAATTCTGCAAAACAAATTAATTTTGATAAAAAAGAAAGTCATAAGGAAGATTTCACGTTTAAAGAACTTGTTTTAATTTCATTTCTAATTACTTCAAGATCAAATCTCCTGGGTCACCGTCTAAATGCGGCTCTCCTTCCGCGAAAAATTTGATGGTCTGACCATCAACCATACCAGGTTCTATTTCAACCTCCAAAGTTCGTTCTTCATTAACGATTTGAACGTTTGGACAATCATTACAAACTTGCATCTGCATCATTTGGAATCGACCGTTTCCTAAATTTCGAGATACAAATTCTTGACGGCAGTTGCATTTTCTAGTTCCTTTAGCAGCTTTGGTTACTGGTTTATTTCTCGTTATCTAAAAAAGAATGATTATGTTTATGTTATGTTGAAAACTTTGTTCAAATTTATTAATAAAGAAGAATTGCATACAATACAAAATTGTATAAAAAATAATACAATTTTTTTCTTTTAGA
>JABFQD010002989.1:0-14066 GCA_022817045.1 Psix sp. ZL-2020 | reverse complement strand
ATTGTAATATATTGTAATCATTCATTACTTATACGCGACTGATTTTATCGACTGCGCTAGATCGATATCGATTTTGGAAAAGTTCCACGAGGGACGCGAGCGCCCGGAGAAGACGGCGCGACGGGCATGCGCAGATAATCTTTTTTCGAGTACTTTTGGCGCGCGAATACGCAAGTTTGGTCAACGAGAGAAAAGCGGTTTTGGTGTGATTTTTCGTGAAAAAGAAGGAGGACTGGTGAGTTTTGGTTGTTCGCGACGATTGCTGCGCGGTGCGCGAGTGCTTCTAAGTTGAATTTCAGAAGAAATATGTGGAGAGGAGCTGACATGGCAGGGCCGTCGCTAGGTCCAAAACAACAAGAAACCCAGTGAGTACGTTCTATTTTATTACTAGCATGACCGTTGGCCTCGTACGCTTGCCTACGGCCCCCGCTTTTCGTTTTTGTTTATTGCTTTTGGTGCAGTGACAGTACTTTTGATTTAAGCTATCGCTCTCTCTCACTCACTCACTCACTCACTCACTCACGGTTATTCTTCGTATAATTGTGTCCCTGGCCTTCTCATGGGAAAAATACGGGAGTGCGAAATTCGCGAAAATATGTAAAATTTTGTGACCTCCGACGATGAGGCACAACAATGCAAGTTTTGGGTTTCATTTTTACGCGAATTGTAAAATTTTCCGATTGAAATTCATAAACGTCGATCAATGCAAGTGTAAACTAAATTCAAGTTTCTTTTTTATGTTTTTTCTGTGCTAGTTGGTGCTGGCTCCGATCCGAAAAATTGGAAATAATTTTTTATATTAGAAATGTAAATTTAAAATTTCAATAAATTATAAATAATAATAAAATGGCGTGTTTTTCCGGGTTAATGAATAAATTGATTTTGAGTTGGAATTTGACAGTGAAATCGGCGAATTTAATATCGGTAAAGTTTAATTAAATTTAAGTAGGTCGAAATGAGACCATTTGTCAGTGGCGCTGGCCGCATAATCAGCTAATAATGACGAGGTACGAACGGATTTGTTTTGAAAACTGATTGGACCCGTAGAACCCGTAGGCATGACTCGCTCAAAGGCGTGCAGACCCGTGTAAACCCGTGCAAACCCGTACAGACCCGTATAAACCCGTGCAAACCTGTGCAAATCTTCGTAAGTCCGTGGAAATCTTTGTAAATTCGTGCAAATCCGTACATATGATGATAGCTGGTGCGTTTCAACTAACCTAGAGAAATGAATATTGGGAATTTATGTTTTGTTGTCGGAAATTATGATCACAATCCTGTGTTGCTAAAGACAATGTTTTGTTTTTTTTAAAATTCCGGCTCCGTTATGAATTGCACGTATGGTCGAACGGCGACCCCTGTACAAAACACTGGAAAATGTTCCTGCTTGCTTACTGCTTGGTTTCCTGGATTGCTTGGTATGCAGTAGTAGCTGTAATAGTGCCTGTCGACTGTTTCTGGTGGCAAGGCCCAGCAACAACGCTGAATCTTTGTTTTATTTGCAGATGGCGTGATGAGCCAGTGGATTCGGAGCTGCGCCAGCCGGAGTAAAACCGTAGCGTCGAATATTTTGATTATTGGATAAATAAATGTTTCCTCGACAAATAATGAAATGTTACTATATTTGATTCGCAAACATTACCCCATGCCCTACTGACTCAGCCGGTAAAATACCCGAACCTGTTCCTTTGGTCGTTTCGGAGAAAACGACCTGGCGCTCAATCCCGCAACCCAGTAATATATATATATATAAACGGTCTTTGCACATGTAGACCCTATGGTAGAGCGCCAAAGAGCTGAACAAGACACCATAAGGGATGTAAGATTTATGTTTGAAATATTTTATTATACGCTTTACAGCACATAATTTGTAAATACTACTTATGCTGTTCGTATCTACGTTTAAAAGAATATATAATATTTTATAAATAACTTTTATAAAATTTCCATGTACTTGACTTTATAAATTTGTATCATTATCTTAAGTGAAAAAAATCATCAGTTTATATTTATCTTCCATGAAAAAACGATTTTTAAAAAAATACATGTTTCAACAAATTAAAATTATTAGGGTTCATATAGGTTTTATTGTGCAGTCTTATAATACATTACGTTTTTTTATATATCTCTATTCTCATTTTAACATCTATATTATGAAATAATGAAATATTTTCTTTTTTATGTATATATTTGTTCTAAATAATTTGAGTTTATATTTATTTTAATGAGCATTCTGAGAAATGTTTCATATCATACGTAATTAATTACCATCATCTTAAGTTAAGTTAATGTAATCTTGCAAAATATCCCAAAAAAATTTTGTTATAGTAAGTCTCTACAAAGTCAAACAGTTTCAAACCATCCAAAAAAATGAAAATCCAGGGCGAAAAATTAACGCTCATAAAGACAAGAATGAAAATTCTTATGCAAATATTAAAAGGGAAAGAAAATTTTCTACGTAATATGAGAAGTGAATATAATACAAGAAATTATGATAGAAAGGACTAATATCCAACACGAAGCGCTACATTACACGGCATGTTTATTTTGTTATAATTTTTTTTTAAAAGCAAATATTACGAATCAAAAATCCCGTCGTACTTCAAACAAAAAATGAAAAGGTCGAGAACATGAGATAAAAAAAGAATTATTATTAAGGAGATGTCATCCTGACGCAACTTATATTGCAAGAACTCTGTTGTTACCTATATAGCGCGAAGATGATATCTTTTGCTTTATCCGATACTAAAGGCTTATGATTAATTTTTCAAATAAGCTATGTGAAGAGTAAAATTATAGAAAAGTCTTTTTAGCGCTGTCGAGAAATTAAACCTGCAAAAAATGAATTACCCGATGTTTTTTATTATTTAAATTATTATCTAATCAATGACGTATGTAATGGAATTGCTAGTCTCAATGAACGAATATCTGAATATAAGTTTCCAGAATTTTCTTTTCATCAACGTGCCCTTATTGGGTTACTAAGTACAATTAAATGCTCACATGATGCATCTTAGTGAGACAGAAGAAGAATACCTAGAAGTAGTCGAATTTGACTACGCTACGGACGTTAGAGAATGAGCTTATGGACAACATAGTGCGAAAATCAAATACGTCAGGCCTTCTGTCTGAGCAAGATATAAAAAAATTATGGACATATATAAATAAACATCGACAAAAAAAACTTCAAAAAAAGTATAGCTATTCTAACTCAGGGGAATAGGTGAAGTATATATTAGTAATATTGAGTGTATTTAACAGACGTTGCCTTGGAGACACGAAAAAATTATCTATTAACAAATCTGAAGCTAAATAAAGTATAGATGAAAAAGTCAATTGAAAAGCTCATGAAAGACTCGTTGAGAAAAATCCTATATGCTAAGAAGTATGTGAGCATAGTAGGCAGAGATAAATTAAGTCGAACCGTGGAAACTATTATAATGCGAGAAATCATCGAGTGTTGTCTTGAAATTTTAAAAAATATGGAAAATGGATGAATTGCTGACACAAATAAATAATTATTTAATATTCCAGAAATTAATATTAACAAAAAAGAGAAGGAGACAAAAGAGAAAAAGAAAAAAAGTAGGTAGCGTTGCACAAAGCGCGCGTATAGTTTAAATGAACCGAAGACTTTCAATATTTTACTATTAGAATTAATGACTGATCATTCAATTCGAAAATGACGAAAATTAAAATAATAGAAGATAAACATAAAAGAAATAAAACTGATATGGATGTTCTAAGTCATATATAATTTGAACTCAGCCTACGAAATTCAGAAGCAACCATATCCGACGGCTAAAATAAAAACAACGCGTACGACTCATGCAAAATTAGATTTAATTTTAAAAGTTTAAATATTGAACAATTGTGGGGGGCTATGTATGAACGAAACTTTAACCTCGTGCAATTGGTATTAGCCAAAGAGTGGCTCTCAGAGCAGATGTCACAAGCAGACACCATTCGTATTTAATTATTAAATTAATCCTTTCCGCGCTAAATGGTAAGGTAAGGAACACTGTTCGTCGAGATCCCCACGGTGGTGCAAAAAAAGCAAGGATTCCAGTGATCAACAATCTTGAGCAATTATTCTTTATATAAGAATAGGTGTCGCTTGTTATATAAGATAAGTGCTCAAATTTGAACCTTGCCAAAGCACATCTTGGTCGCGCAGTCTGTTATAGTGATATTACAGGCTAGCTTTTTGGATAAAGATGTAAGAAGATTCTTCAATACTCAACAGAATTTGCAAAGATTTCTCATAATTCGTATTAGATTTAGGTCTTTCAAATCGTGGTTCGTCTTTAATTGACCCAGTTCGTACAAGCCGATCAACTGTACGAAAAACAGTTGATTCCGAAATAGGCTTACCATCAGGGAAAGTGTTCTATCATTTTAATACAAGAATATGTTAAGGCTCTATTTTATTCGCATTTTAAATCGTTTCTTTTTTTCTGTGAGAATAAACATGTCAAACTAATTTTAACATATAAAAATAATGGTAAACATATAATACTATTGGCACAATTACGTTCAGGCTATTGAAATATTTTATTATCATTTTTTTTAAAAAACCTTAAATTAATAGAATGGTTAAGAACATAGCTTTAGTATCTCATAAAAATGCTTGATAGCATATATCTACAAAGAATATACGATACCTTTAATCTACCTCGAAATTCTTGCAATATTTCAATTCTAGATCTAACATTATAGATGCTCAAACTTTTTCTTGGTTTTGTCGTTTAGACATGGTATTATCTGATAATAGAAAATGAATGAAACAATTCCAAAAATACGAAAATGGAATGTAACGATTAAAATCTCAGTCGCGAAACAAGTCTAGTGCAAAAATTCAATTTAACCTGTAATATATTAAATAAACTTTAGAAATGAATGGTAAGAAACATGTTAATAGTGATCACAAAATGGTGGATTACTTTTATAAAAACAAAACATAAGTTTAGCTAACAATTAGATTGACATTTAGACTAACTAAATATTAAGATGCTAGCATTTAAAAGCAATAAAACAATAAAAAATATAGTACCAGTGAACGGTATTAAAATTAAGGCTTATTTTTCATTTATAGCTGACTTCTCTCACATGTAACTTATTCGAACATGTGAAAATATTTTTGCATGCAGGGAAATTTTATTGTAGCTATAACTTTTGAGGCAAAATTCACATTTTAGGTACCATACAACTCAGACATTAATTAAAAATATAAGAGTCAGCTAGTGTCATTCAATAAAATTTGAAATATCTTACACAAAAAAAATTTACGTAAAATAAGAAAACATATAGGTCTATTACACACGGAAAATTTTAAACAAATCATTACTTTATAAAAATAGGTTATTTAAATTACCATGCAATCCTTGGAATTATGATAATACAAAAATATCAACCCTATAGTGTCGAAGTGGATATATAAATCAAATACCAATTTTTTAGTTTTGAAATTATTACTTCATATTATCCTATGATTTTCTAAAGCAGAAGATGTCTTGTTATTAAAAAAAATATGCGAAAGAAAAACTTTTCACGCGATAATTATGTTAAGCTACTTATTAAGAATTATGATATAGAAGAATTTTGTAAAACTAATATATATCAATGTTGCAGTCCTCATGATGACTAATTTATTCAGAATGTATCTTATCAACCATTATTTCGCCTGCAAATATAACTCAAAATCATGTTTAATATGATTCATATTGTTGAGGTAACAAGCTTATATTGCATTCCAAAAAATGATCTCCCTCTCTAAGAGAAGGTTTTGATATATGAAAATTGTCGTTCCAACTTATAAGAAATATACAAGAAGAAAAGAAAAATTTAGCAGTTAGATTTCTCATTAATTGAATATCCATTAATTATCAATGCTTTTGATTTATTTATTTAATTATATAATGCTATCAAATTTAACTACAGATTTATCTTGAATCAAAATGACTATTTTCTTGTGATCGTTTTATTTCAAAATGCTTCTTTATTTTTAAAACAGAAGAGAAACAAACGATAATATTATGTATGAACAAATTTTCAATTAAGGATTTGATAATTAGATTATTTCTTGTCTAATCCACCACTTATTTTAATTAAGAATTTGAAATTAATAATTAAATTCAGAATAATAATTTGTGGTTTAAGGTAACTCGACCCGAAAAGAACAAATCACCTAAAACAAACATAAATGATTTAATTATTTAAATGAAACAAGTTATCTGTTGAAATATAATTTTTATTATTAATTTTAAATATTTATTATTTTGTAGAGCACGGTTTTCACCTGTGCAAATTACTTGTGATCTGTGCGACTCTCATCAAACATGTCCTATCTGATGAGACTCTCGTCAAGCCCCCTATCTAGTGCGACTATCTTCAAGCACAGGTAACTGCTCCAAATGGTACACTTTTAGTTTTTGAACTCCTGGTCCACTGATTTCTCAACCGAAAGTGAGTTTTCAATATTCAGCTGTCTTATTATTATCAAATTGTTCAGAAGAGTTAGCGCACCAATCATAGCAAAAGGCTTTCCTCATATTATGGTTTCTTTTCCAAATTGAATCTAACCAATGAGGATGTACCGCGTTTCATATGTTCCAATTTGCCCCACTTTAATTGAATGATCAATGAAAACGTAATGCGAGATTTGAAGGGTGTTACGTCCGCAATTCCAATGTTTTCATTGTTATCAATAAAATATTTTTAGAGTTAAACGTGTTCATTCGATCAATTTATAGAAATTTTTAGGCCGCAGTAGTTTTTGTTGGCCAACTTAAGATAAGTATTTTGGAGTTTTGAGTAATTTAAAGACCTTAATTTAATAAATGATTAATTGATCCAACTTTTTTAATTGTTAATTAATTTTAATTTACAGTGTGGTGTTTTCGAATTTGTGCAAGTATTTGTGATATAAGTAAAATTTAACGTGTGTATGACAAGTTTTGAATTATATTCAATTGACCTTCTTGGATATTCATAAATAATAAAATTAAATAAAAGGTCTTTGCTATATCATCGAAAAGCGAATAAATAATAATAATACATACATACATATTTTCCATCATTAATAATGTAATCATTTTTTCACTTATACAGACAATAAGGGAGAACAAAATGCACATCGATATCAAAGGCAGCATAATTGACCTTTCAGTTTAGTGAAAGTTCCGTAGGCAATCGCAACTTAAAGCAAAAAAATAGAGATGTTGAAGGTAAGAAGGGTTACGAAAAGGAGACAATTAGATGGAACAAGACCAGTGAGATTGGATTTAGTATCAGCAATAAGATGAGAAAAAGGTCTTTTTCTTTTATTCCAAATTTTTTATTTTCATTTTGTTGAATTTGAATGAATGCACTAATTCATTTTAAATTGATATTTTTAAAACAATTATAAACTAATGATGATTTGTTGAACATGTCTTATAATATAATTGATTAATTTTTTTTTACTGGTCAATAAATCAAATTCTCGGATTCTAAAATAAAAGTTGTAACAGCGCTTGTATGAACAGGGAAAAAGTGTTATTATACACATAAATCAACAATGGCTTTTTAATGTCTGACTTTCGCTTTTTCCTCGTTTATGTATGTGATAAGATATTCTCAATTGTGGTTGTTTTTAAGGTTTCAGATTAGCCAAAACCCTAACAGTCGTTACCGACTGCCTGTTACTGAACGCTGTCATCACTGCCTTACCAGCCTATGTGCAAGGAAGAGCGATGGTCGAGCTCTTTTGAGCAAACGTGTTAAAGTACTAACAAAAGATATAAAATTAGAAAAGAAAGACTAAATTTCACTAGTTAAACAAAATATAAATCCAAACTTAATCAAAAGAAAAGAATAATAAAATAAAATGAAACCCAGGGTAAATAAATTCTATTAAATCAACAAACTAAGAAAAACAAAATTGAACATTAGAGAACATAAAATGAAAAGAACGAAAACTAACTTTAAGAACATAAGAAAGAAACGAAAAGACAAGAAGACCTAAATGAAAAAAAACTACGTATTATTTTGACAAACGATTACGGCAGAAATTATGACATTAATTCATAGTTTTTGTTATAACAACAAAAACTATGTAAGTTGCGATTTATTAAATTCCAAAAATCATGATTGGTCTCCTACTACTTGGCGCGTGGGTATAAAACGGCGAGTATACGTCATTTTCGTCACTTTTAGATGAGAGACCGAGCTGGCGAAAGGGCCTAGGAGCTGGCAATAGCTGCAGAATACTAGGTGCGAACCTCTTTATGTTTGTTTGGCATGAGTGTTGGAGCACTCATGCCACGTCTCCTGTCCTCTGGTATGCATTGTCCAGAGCCTCCGAGATGTGTGCCTCCATTTGCCAGAGCTTTGGATGGAGCTCGATGTTAGCAACATTAATACGACAACACGGAAATATAGCATTTAAGATAAATGATCCCGATCCTCAGGGGTTGTGGATTCTCAACAATCGCAAGTAATACATTTCATTAAACACCAATTATCGTAGAATTATTCATTTAAAAATTGTAGAGTTACACCGTTTCTGTCGATTCAACTTAATCATTTCATTTTGTTATTTCATTTTATTTTCTAGTATTAAAAATTTTGTTACGGCAAAATGCCACGTCACAAACTATACATTTTTCAAATCTTGTCCATATTGGGAACAAGAGGTTCCTTAGACAAACTTCTGTAAGATATTGCATGAGATTGCTAATATAAGGACTCGAATATTTATTATAGAAGATGTAATATGGGACCTTAGATTAGAACTAAAACATTTGTTACTAATAATTTCATTCAAGGACTTACATAAGATACATTTTCTTACAATTGATAGTTTGTCATTATTTTTTTAATCAATATCACATTTTAATTGTTATCTTTTCCCTTATGATCTTACATGAGTATATAAAAGTAAATTCATCATTTTGTGTAACAGAAGAATTGAAAAAAACATTATTTAATAGCAAAATTCATTTACTTGTAGACAATTTTCGAAATAAAGTCTTATGTTAATTTAATTTAATATACAAAAAGTCCAATATGTGCACCCTGTAATTATTATTATAATATAATTATGACGGATAATGTAGAGAACAAGCAAAAAGATAAAGACAATAACACGGAAAATAAGACTTTCATTGTCAGCAATAATAAACAGATGCAAAGGCTGCTGAAACTTGAAAATATTATCGCTTCATGCTCGGAAGAAAATTAAGACATTCAACAAAATTATAATAAAAAAATGTTCATACTAAATAAAGATGAATCGAAAATCCAAGAGTGCATTGCAAATTCTGCAGTGCAAAGAAAGTGCATTGTTTCATAAGTTAGTTAGCTGCTGTATTTTTATTTTATTCAAAGGTTTGTCACAGAATCAAATTATAACATTAAACAATTTTTTTCCTAATAATTCGATGTGTTTTGGATTGTTATATTTAATTCTTAATATAATATGCATTCTAGTGTAAGATCTCTGTTTGAGAAAGAGGCTAATTTATGGGAAAAAGGGAAACAAACATACAAAAATCATTGATTTAAACCGTAAGCAATTGAAGTAAAGAATTCATAGAAATCGAACATTTAAACTCATACTCATTTCGACTATACCTCCCTGTGCGAAACACAACGTAATTCGAAGGACCAATGTGAATTTTATATTTAAAAATTTGAACCAAAAAATTGTTTAATAACAATTTACAATTTTTTGTCAACAATTTAATTAAATATAAAGCGCTGGTTCAGTTTCGATAGTTTTCGCGAATTTATAAAACCAACAAATTCTGCTACCAGAATTGACGGCCGATCATTTAATTCGGAAATGACGGAAATTAAATAATAGAAAAAGATCGCAATTCGTCTTTCGATACGAAAGACAAGGACGTATACAAACGTCCAAAAATAATCGGACACGAAATCCTAAAATTAAATCAGCTGACGCGCAGATAACAAAGATAACAAAGACAAGGACGTATACAAACGTCCAAAAATAATCGGACACGAAATCCCGAAATTAAATCAGCTGACGCGCAGATAACAAAGATAAGTGCGATAAGGTTAAAATCGAGAAAATGTACCAAATTAATAATGATTTCCGATTCAGCCTACGAGCTTGAGAAGCACCGATATCCGATCGGTACAGCAAAAAAGGACAGACCAAATCAAAACAAACACGCCTAGTCGCGTGAATTAAATTTCATTTTAAAAATTTAAATTAGTAACGGTCGTGGGAGGTCGTGCATCAACGACACTACAACCGGTGTAATTTTTACAAGCCAAGGAGTTGCTCCCACGGCAGACAACACAGAATATATATATAAATAATTAAAATAATTAAATAAATTAAATGAAAAAACCCCTTCCCCGTTAAATTATGAATTAGGAACACCGGCCGCTGTGAGACCCACGGTGGTGCAATAAAGACGAGATCTCCGGTCAAGCCAGACAAATCTCAAGCCTGGAAAGGAATAAAGGAAAGGCAAACTACGAATGTGGTCGATATAGGTGGGTTAAACTAGGCCCTGAAAATTGCCTACCCAATTCCCTCGCATAAGAGCGTCAGCTCAAAGTTGACTTATGTAGCCAAATATATTTACATAAAGGCGAATAGCTGTCACATTGAGAACAGCAAGAAAAATACCTACGGTGCGGCGGAGGTCAAAACTGGCACTAATTTTGACAGCTACTGCAGGCAAGTGCTCCGAATTGAGCAATGCCAGTGCGCCGGTCGCGCGCGCAGCCCGTCATAGTGCGGTGTGGGGACCGAATTAAGAAGCGGAAAAGCGGGGAAACTTTGCTATACAGCTCTCCAACAGAAGAATTCAAAAAATATAAATTTTAGATAATTTATTAAGCAAAAAAAATGAAAAATTAATAAAAATACAAAAGATTTCTCGGATCCCGAACACTCCCAATACGAGGGCTACAAACACCTCACCATCCTAAAGATAACAGAAATTGTTCTAGCTGAAAATGGAAACCAAAAAAGAAGTTAGGTTAATCACCGCATTAGATCAGATCGCTCGTTTTTAGCACGGTTTTTCATTGCGCCATACCGCTATACTTTGTTTTTGTGTTATAGCTTTTGCTTTTTTTTTATAAATCGTGATTAATCCGCCATTAGTTTAAGTTGCTTCATTCTGGAACGCTAAACAAGGTCAAGAGGATACAAAGTGAGTAGAGGCACTTTCCTGTCCTGTAATCACGTTTCCTGTAATGCATATTTCATTTGATTTTGTTTGTTACTCTTAATCTTAAAGAAAGCATAAGTTTCTTTGAGGGTTTTTCTGCACCTTTAGTGCAACTTTTCTGTGTATATCTATTTACTCCTTCTCTCTCTTTCTCTTTTTGCTGAAAATCGTTGGAACAACATAACTTTATTTGTTTTTTTTTTATTCTTTTCAGACTCCAACAATACTTATTATTGAATAAAATTGTAATTTTTTTTATTATTCTTTTATATTATATGGATTGAAATCGTCGCCATTTTCACATTCACACACAAGACTTTAAGCAGTCAGTATTTTACGTCTCAGTTTATCACTCAAACATAGGACACCACGAAAAGATAAAAGGAGATCTCCGACGCTGCAAAGTTAAGTTAGTCTCATCTCTGAAACAAACTCTTTAATTGAAAAAATTTTTTAATTGCATTGTGATTTCACTTAGTATTAATAAACACTATGTAAATTTGGACATACTGTTTAATTATTCTAATATTACCGAATGCATTTAATAATTTGATATTAAATTTTTTCAAGATATTTTGTAGTTTGTACTGAAATATTAAACACAAAATTATTTAATGTACTTATGTGAAATTCAGTAAATGTAGTGACTTTAAACGTTTTTACAATGCAAAGACAAAAATTATTGTATTGTTAAATTTATGATTTCAAAAAATATTTTTAAGATGATTGAAAGCATACATTATATAATTTGAAAAACATGGTATTATTATAATTGCATTCTGATGTGATACTACAATAGTTTGATAAATATTGTCTGCAATATGAAAAATTTATTATTATGCAATATGAAATGGAAAAACTTTTATTATTTTTTTTAAAATAGTGTATTTTTAATGATAGGTAAATACAAGTATTCTGCCTGTCACAATATTATTTAATAAAAGATTGCTCTCACTTTTATGAATAAGTTTTTTGTGATGTTAAATTTTTTTTTAAATTTCATTGACATAAAAAAGAAATAAATGCCTGTCTAGGCATTTTCCCAGTATTCTTATTAGCTAAATTATTCTCTACAACAAAGTTGTCAAAATTATAATTTGGCTCAACATGAATGTTATATCGAAAAAAATTGGTCCTTTATTTGGTATCGCAAAATGATACAGCACAGCGCATGTATTTATAATTTAAGACGCAGATACTAAATGGTAAAGTAACACTCTATCATTAAACAACTATCTAAATCGCAATTTTCAGAACCCCGATACAACATAGTAACTTGTGTCGTTATAAAACGTTGATTGAAGATTTCTTTAATTGTCCCATCTAGAGGATTCAAAAAAGTGGTTCACAGCCAAGATTGCAGAGGTTATCTCAAGTCACATAGACAATATTCAAATGTATAATTTTGAAATTGTATACTTATATTTACATAGATCTTATTGTTCACATAATGCTAAAAAGTTAGAAGAGTTTGTTTTAGAGGAAAATTGGGTAAGAATATCTAAAAAAAATCGTCTAACTGTGTAAAAAGTATGTATTCAATCACTTGAATGACCAATTAATTTCTAAGCGTTATTTCTTCTGAACCAATTACTTCTGGTATTAAAAATAATATATTTATCTATCTATTATATGACAATTATGTATAGGCCTGCGTCAGTATATTTACCTCACATAATTGCTTGCAATTGACATATTTCAGATGTGTCTTTCATGGACACTTCTAGGAAACTTAGAATTTACGTTGATCATTTTCAGTCACTATCACAAATCTGTAATACAATTTCAATTATCATATAATGAAGTTTCAAGATTTGGTAGTATGAATTATTAAATATAATTTCGGAAAGACATTTGCACTTCATATTTATTGAAATTAATGTAATTATTAGCTGTACATGTATGGAATTAAAACCTTTTTGATTCAAATAAATATATTCTAGATATGTTTCGTTTTCAGCTGTTGGAGGAACTCTAGCTACATGTTTTGCTGCCAAAATCGACGGCCGACTATAGCAAAAAATAACGAAAAAAATAATAGAAGCAATCGAAAATATAGTTTTTCAACACATTGAAAATAAATTCATATCTTTACTAGAATTAATCTTATAAAGTTTTAAAAAAGTTGTTACGAGTGGTAAGAGTCATTAATTGAATAAATCGCACAATACGTAGTTGAAAACATTTATTCGGACAAACACAGTACAAACGTCTGAACGCATCAACGATTCAAGGTCGAATAGACCGGAATGATCCAGGCGATCGAATGCGACCCCTGTGATGCGCACCATTGAGAGCGGCGTGCTCACTTGTTATTTGGGGCCCGTTGACTGTCAGGCCGTCCTGGTGGCAGCGTGCCTGTGGTAGTATCATTTACATCGACAAAAGTTTGAAGGCTTTAAAAAAATAGTTATTAAACGTCGAGAAAACTTTTATATATATATATACTCGCCGAATTGGATTTTAATGTTTTGTTACGTCGAGATTAGAAGTATATTGCAAATTCTGACCTCTATTAAAGCTAGACGTGAAATAAAGAGAGAGGTTTTCATGTGAATAATAAAATTGATTTCATCACAAATATAAATTTTTATTAATCAAACTCAATTTCATTACAAATACCTAAAACATCATTTTTATGCCAAATGTCAATATTCCTTGAGAATTCTTCAATTTTCACTATTTTCGTTTTTTTATATGACATTTTGTTGGTGCTTATCATTGTAGTTAAACAATTAACAATCATTCAATTTACAACCCGAAATCGAAGAAATTTCGGTTACTTTCAATTAGAATATTTTAAATCTGTGACCTACATCAATTCTCAGAATTAAATTTAATTTAACTCTTTATTGTAGTGACGATTGTCTC
>JABFQD010002988.1:0-14066 GCA_022817045.1 Psix sp. ZL-2020 | reverse complement strand
TTATGCAATAAATAATATGAAAAATTATCACTTTTTTTATCATAAAAAAAGTGATATTCAATGGTATGGCTTAAACATCTTTCTTAAAAAATATTATTGCCAACTGAAAAGTTATGACGAGATCAAATAATTTTATGGTAGTACAAATAAAAGCAAAAAACAATTATGGAAATGATTATTATCTATATGATGAATTTTATATTTGATCAGACTTATAACTTTCGAAAGAAGACATAAGATGAAAAAAGATCATTCTTTTGAATGATAAAAGCTGAAAAACAACGTTGATACTAAATGTGTTAGTAAAATACGTGTTCTTATAGTGATTGTTTATAATTAATATAATTACACAATACACAGGGTAATATTTTTATCTTGAAACAACTAAATACCTCGAAAACTGAGAATCGTATCAATTAATTTTTTATATAAAATTTGTTTATCTCATGGGGCCCGTTTGGATGATACCAATCTCGACCTCTCACCTCCACCGTCTGGGGGTGAGGGGTGGAGCCACTTGCAGATTTTAAATAGGAATCCCTACTTTTTATTGCAGATTTGAATTCTACTAAAAAAATATGTTGATTTTGCCTGAAGCATTTTTTTTGTTTTTCGGCAGATAGAACTGTAATCGTAAAAAATAAAATTTTTGTAATTCTGCGGGAATTAGTCAGATTACTGTTTGGAAAATATTGAATACCAATAACACCGACATTATACATACCGTAAATACCACCGATATTCGCGTTTCATGATCCATTGACAAAATAATCAGCGTTAAGAAAGCCATTAATTATTTGAATCTTCTCCGAGAAGCTATTCCCACATTACTCGAATATGTAGATTTAGAGACAAGAATGAGAATGAGGTTTCAACAGAATGGCACTCCTCCACATTTTGTGATGGTCGTTCGAAACCACCTAAAGGAAACGTTTCTCGAAAAGTAGATAGGGCAAGGTAGCCCCAGTGCATATCCCAAGTTCACCAGACATTTCCAGACTTCTATTTGGGGGGCGTTTTGAAGGATGCAGTTTATAAAGAAAGACCAACTACCAAAGCCGATATGAAACAGAAGATTTGAGTTGCTTGCGAGAGTATTCCTCGTGTAGTCATTTTGAAAACCGTGAGTTACTACCATCGTAGAATTCAGCTGTATCTACAAAAAAACTAATTGACATTTAAACATCTTTTATCCTAAATGTTTGCAAAAATAAATCATTTTCAGGGCTATATGCTGTAAAAAATTCGACCTTGCAACCTTCTCGTGGTGTACATCGGCTTACGCAAATATGCAGGGGGTAAAATTATGTTCCTGTATGTTAATAGTAAAATAATATTATCGGTTTTAACCCTTACCAGCGTCATCTATTGTAAATCCAAATAAAATGTTAAATGCTACTGATTCATTTTTTGAGTAGAATCGAAATCGTATTTAAAATTTCAGAGTTACTTCCTTCTCGCCCTCTTGGCGGTGAATGGGGATAGGATTTTTACAGTGTCGGATTGCTCTCTTAAAACTGTAAAACTTTTGTTTAGAGCATTTCTTTTACGACGTATACTTTTCGAACAATGCCATCGCGTCTTAATAGACGTGAAAAAACTTTTTTCAAATGTGGAGTACGATTTGGAAAACGTTCGCTATACAGTGTGGCAGCCCCATTGTAAATCCCACCAATTCAGTAACATCAGTAACATGTCAGCCCCTTCCGCATTATCATCAGGCATTTTATTATTAGATCTCAATTACAATTTTCATTAAATAAAATTAAAAAAAAAAACTAATCCGAAATTTCGGATTTCATACAAAATTAATTTGGTAACTTTATGATTACTTACATTTTTTCAAGCAAAAAACAAGAGTTTTTTCTTTGAAAATTTTACAAAATAATCGTTGAAAATATAACATGTTTTAAACAGCAGTTTCTTAATTTAATGTAAGGAATCTGAATATGCAATAAAAAATAGCGGTTCCCATTGGAATTTTCACAGTTGCCCTCCGCCCCACCCATTAAAGGTGGGGCGGGTGGAGCGAATATGATGTTATCACACAGGTTTTCAAAAAATATTTGACATGTTTTTGCGTTTTTCATTTAGGCGTGGATTTTTAGAGATATTAAGAGTGGACGGGGGATCTGAAACACCCTGTATATGTATAAATATATGTTCAACAGAGAATCCGCAGTGATCTATGAGGTTTCATGAAAATATGTCATAAATGATTTTACTGAGGTCTAACTCAGAATTCACAGGAATCTATAAGGATTCATAAAAAATATTATAAATGACTTCTCTGAGATTCAACGAAGAATCTGCAATGTTGCCAAATTTTGACCTATCAAAGATTATACAAATTCTATTAATAATCTCGCTTAGATTATACAGCGATCTCTTTCTGATCTCTGTAATTAACGGAACGTTCTTGCCAAGATACATTTGTCTTATATCTCATTTGTCTTAATTCAAAGATCTCAAAGGTATATCGTTTCGGAGAAATCTTTTTTATTTCTCTTACAGATTCAAAGATTTTCACGGGGGCAGTCAGCTGTTTACTATCTACATGTATTCCTCCACGGTTTTATGTCACGGGTTTGCTTTTGTTCTAAGCTTATACTGTGATAGAAACTCCTTTTTTTGTATAAGGGTGTATATCCATTAATTTATGAAAAACGTAAATGAATAAATCATGTGTTTATCGAAATAAAAAATTAAATCAAGATTTTTGTTACTGAACATTTTTGTATAGATTTCGAAAGATGTTTCATTCAATTTTTGGTACATAAATACGGGAAATCAGTGTTCTGAATAAAAATCATTTAAGAATAGATAAAGGTTGTAAAACATTAGCTGCTTAGGGAAACAAATGGTATCCTGCAGCCGTTCTTAAATCGCACGGTAGGTAAATTTTACTGAATGAAAAATATTCAATCCGTATTGGTAATTATCGCACAATAATGCAATGAGGAATTTTATTATGTTATTTTATAAGAGATGCTGGGGAAATATTTTTATCTTAAAAATTAAAATTCCAAGCCTGACTGAGAAATACACTGTTTTATTGCTTTAGATTATAATCTGTACTATCGATTTACATATGGTCTAAATCATGGGACTAGCTTCCAACCAAATCTCTCGAATTCTGCATCCAACTTTACGGGCCAGGACTCATTCTTCGTTACCGAGACTATCGATTATCCCAACGGCTTCCTCTGTCGAAGATCACGTTATCACGTTACCGACTCGAAAGTCTGGAAGCCACGCCTCCTCCCAATGTTGTCAACCGCGTGTCAGTCATCCTGCGTAATCTTTGCCAACAGAAAGGTTATTTTCATCGTATTATTGTGACAGGGCTTCAGAAATTAACACAAGGTTTTACAATGCGGATGACAGTCGTTGCGCGTCGCGTTACAAAATCTGAACAGAACGCTTTAGGTAGGTTAGACGATTTACGATATTCAAAATTTTGAAAAACAGAGAATCAAAATTGTTTTCTGGGTTCCAATACAGCGTCTTTTGTTCATCAAAGCAAATGAAAAGTTTTTCTCAAATATCGAATGCCATCGAACTACGCATATGAGTACTTTGCAAACTGAACGCTACTGGTACGATTCTTGTCTATGAAAAATATTCGGCACACGAAAACACGATCGTCTATATAGTGAACATTATTATTATTTACTGATAAAAAAATGTTGAATATTTATACTTCACTTAATGAATAGTTAATAGCAGCAAACTAGAAAAATTTTCTATGAATACAGACGGAAATATTCCAGGAAATGACATTCCTAAGGAAACGCCTTGATTAAAACGGCGAAAAATGTAGAATTTTAAAAAAATGAGATTTACGTTAAAGAGCGATTGTACCGAAAAAATCAAAATAAGGTGATTCAAAAAGGAAGCTATTCACAAATGAAAATATTTCGGAACATCCGTATACATCAAAAAGTGATAATACTGATGGAATAAATTGCGTTATACCTCGCAAAGACAAAACCATTTCTTATCATACTGAATCTAGCATAGAGCTAAGAAATGACAAGAATAATACACCTGCTTTTAAAAACAAACTTGCAATGAAAACTGTAAATAAAATGAAATAATAAATAATAAACTTCAATGAAAATTATACATAAAATCGACACATTGACGAAAAGACATAAGACTGTGGAGAATGATTCTTATATAAGAAGTACATTTTTACATCGTTGACTTATCTCAGTTTCTCTAATAATCGACTTTTTTAATAATAATGACATAAGAACATAATTTTATTCTAATATAATCTTTCATAGATAAAATATATGAAATACCTTGCAATAATTTGAACAAAGATCTGTACAAAGAATTTCATAATTAAATTAATGATAGTGGTCACAATAATGTTGATAATAAAATCAATGAAATGGTGAGGGAAGAAAGTAAATCTCATGAATCTGAAGTGGTTGGAATTACTTGGAAATGTATGCCATGCTCCGATAAAACTAAAAGAAATGGTGCGATAAAATAGGTACGTATTACGTGTACCTATAATACAAAATAAATTAAATGAAACATTAAAAGAAAATTTATTATTCTATTCCTATACATTGAACTAATGTATAAAAACATTTTATAAGTTAAAAAACTCGTATCTAATATGCAGCGAAGTTCAAAAAGACATTACTACTTCATTATCTACCACGATATTTTGCGGGAAAAATATAGTATATGCGAGAACTGTCTAAATTCAAGTAAAACCGATCATTTTCTTATAATGCCGATAATTTTGCCATTAAAAAAATGTTCAAAAGAAAAATTCTCCAAACTCTTCTGAACCAAAGATATTATCGTCATAAAAAAATGATAAAAATTATGAAGATATTTACATGGGATCAATTTAGAAGAGAATTTCTGAACCTAGTTAAATTTTGAGCAATGGCAATAACATATCATTAGTATGCAACATCGATGGAGTATAAATCTTCAAATCGGCCATATATGATATTTGACTCTTTGATTTAACAATCAGCGAATTACCAATGGAACTTTGATTCAAGCAAGATATTATGATTTTGGTTGGCTTATGATTTGGAAAACAAAAACCCAATTCAAATTTATTCATGGAATATATAAGTAGTGATATGGAAAATGTATATCAAGAAGTCGACTTCTAGTCAGCAGAACCCACTGTACCTTATAACGTCGAATCAATTCTCAAAGGAGGGCATATGAATCTGCCCGCCAAAGCATTATTTATGAACATCCATACGAAGAAGTTATTCACTTAAGAACTACAGCAGAAATAACAGGCAATGTCGTGCTAGCTTTCAATTCAACAGACCTGTGTTGGGGCTTAAAAGATGCACAAAATTAGACCGCTTCGTATACGATTACGTTGCTACAATAGCTGTTGACGGTTTACACTGTACATACTTAGGTGTCACAAAACTCATGTTATGTTTGTTTTTTCATCTGCAACATAGTCGCCAGGATTGGTCACTTTTCAAAGAATTGGACATTGTTATTGATGTTTTAGTATCGACAGACATACTGTTCCGTGCCGTGAAATCTCCAAATTTCATTAAAAGATTGCCTTGAACTTTGAAGAAAGGTACTTTTTTTAATTTTCTCCGAATTCAAAAACTGTCTATTACTTTTTATTTATTTTGCAGGATAAACTGCATGACGTATATTTTAAAAACTATGCTTCGCTTGTAATTGACCAATATTTACTGAGCAATTGTAGTATTTCTAAAGAAGGTATCAGAAACTATGTTACAGAATGTACATTATTTGCTTCATCCGCCAGCTACATTAAAAAAATTTGGTTCCTTAAACAGTGTCATTATTTCATTATGAAGATAGCAATGTCAAATTAAAAAATGTACTTCATGGAACCCGTTTTGCTAAAAGTTGAATTTATCTTGCTTTTGAAATGTTTGTCTAACTAAATGAGTTTAAAAATATAAATATTTACTAGAAGGATCAAGATGAAGTTTTGTGACCAAGGTCAAAATTTTTATAGAAAACGAAAGTTATTTTTCATCACATACAATCAACATGTGATTTAACAATTGTGTTATTTATTAAACGTCAAGTTTCTTAAACAGTGTAATGAGATTTTTTTATAGGCGATTAATGTGCTGAGGATAACAGATAATATTCCCTTTTACTTGACAAAGATACCGACACAAAATAGAACACTTTTTACCACAATATTTCACTTCGATAAAATTTTACGAAATGGTGTTCATTTCCAATCTATAATGCGACAATGTTTGTATGAGATCAAAAAACTGCAAAACAAGTTATCATGTTGTCCTTAAGAAACTAACCATACGAGATTTATCTGTTATTTTATAGATTGAACCAGCTCCAAGTACGGATATAAATTTTTATAAGAGAGTGATTTAATTTTATTGAATTAAAATAAGGGACTTATTCCTTGTTTCGTAATATTTTTGAAAGACAAAAACGATACTTTTATAATATTAGCCGTAACAATCATTCCTGATAAGTGGTCGTATGTAGCGGTTATCATGAACCGCAATGCATGTTCTTATAGGTCAAACATTTGCCCTGACATTATATTTCATTAACTTAATCTCATTATTTGATATTTTTTAATGTTTTTAATCTAAATATATTTGAAAATTAAAAAATTAAATTGAAGTTCCAGATTCATAATGTAATCATTTATCGAATAAAAAATTAATAAAATAAATGATTACCCTGAATGAAAATAATTATAATAAAATTTACATTCAATTAATTCCTCATAAAAGTTAAGATTCTTGATTGCATTTCGTTTAATTATTATTTTATGTGTTGTCCAATTATAATTTGGTGGGTCTAAATTTTTTACTATAATATGAAATAACTGAGATGCGCAACAGTCGTATGGGGGTGATTGATACACACCAACGCAACATTTTTTTAGTATGCAAATATATTGATGAAGAAAGAATCACGTCGATTAAAGTGCATCGTTAATTTATTATTTTCGACAAATTGCACTAGCTCATAAATTTTCATTCCTTCATCATATCTAAAGTTAAGATTTTAATATTTATGAATTTTATTTTAATTATTATTGTGTAAACCAATCGAAGATTATTTGTATATTCTAGTTAGTTAATTTTTAATGATTTGAATATTCCAAAACGATTTTCGGTTTCTTTTGTTATTTATTTTCGGGAAGTTTTGTTCCGAATGCAGTTTTATTTAATTCTTTTCATGAAATAACTTTCATACAATAACTTTTCTTTAAAAACCACACGGATGAAAATATAGAAATTTTATATAATTTTCATGTGAAAATATAAACATTTTTGTCTATAAGGAAATATATCCATATTACTATATCCGCCGTATTGTATAAATGTCACGTTATTTGATATATCGAACACACATGAAGTTAGTATTTACATTTTTATTTCTCAAACATTAGTTTTGAATAACTTAAATTTCTACGGTGAAAAAAATTTTTCTGATAAAAAAAATTGCATTTTATCGAAAACGATTGCAGTGATGATAATGAAATTTTATGAATTTTCGAATAAATTTTAAATTGATAGATTTTTATTAAAAAATTGAAAATTTGACAGATAGACAATTATCGACAACTAAATAAATTGGACATTATTTTAACTTCATCACAATAATTGCGATATATTTACAGTCAGATGACACAATTAAATAATTGGTCGTCGTTAATATTATTTTCAATCATACATTCAATTAATATTTGGTAATTAAAAATTTTGTATAATTATTTTATTATAAACATGTTCAATTGTGCATTGTGAAAAAATATTTTTGTTTGCTATCTTTATTTGAATCATATTTCATAACCTTATCGTAATATAAAAAATTGGGAGAAAAATATTTTGAGAAAATATATTAACAATTTTATTTTTGAAGAAGTTGTCAAACAATGAATTTACTTACATTTGCAAAATTAAATTCAATGTAAAATGATGATTCCTATTAGAGTTCGATTTCATCTAATAATAAAAAAATAATGTGTTATCTATCTATGGTTTTTTTTATTCTCTATTTAACATTGATTATCATTTCCACTTCATTACTGTGAAAAACTTTCATTGTAAAATTATTATAATTTCTAAATAAAGTCATCTTATAACATAAAAACTATTTTACATTCATAATTTTAATCATTACTTTAATCATTAAACTTGTCAACAAAATTCTTTTTTAAATTACTTCGTATTGTGTAATCAGTTTTCTTAATCTATTTCCAATGTTGTATTGACCTTACCCACGTTAAAAAAATCGATTCGCCAGCGAGTCGTGAGCGAGTCAATAGAGAATCGTCAACTAGTCGTATACAAATCCGAAATTGCGACGAATAGTTTACGAGTCGCGAGCGAATCGTTCATGAGTCGTCTATATAATAAAAAAATTAAATAAATAAATATAATATCGAGATAATTTTCATTTAAAATTTCATTTTTATGTATATGTAAAGATACATTTTGTTAGTTTAATTTCAAGATTTTCATAATATTTTTCTGGTTCAAAATAATTAAAATGTTTTAATATGAGATTTTTATTATTATTATATTATATTTATCTATTCTATTATCTATTATATCTATTACTATCTATACTATTATATCATAAGTATTAATTTTGGAATTTTGAAGTACCGAAATTTAAGTATAAAATGTATAATTTGTTGAGGATATGGGAATTGAACTTTTTTTTGAATACATTTCAATTAAAAAATCTTAGTTTTTGATGTTGAAATATGTTTATGTATAAATGTGAATAAACATAAGCTGTCAAACTTGCGACCGTTGGCATACATGAATAGATAATTAAATAAACAAAATTGTATTTTAACAGTTTTATTATAAATCGTAAACATTATTAAAGTAACATTATAGTAAGAAAAATCTTCTGTTGATAATGTGAACAAATAAATAAACATTAACTTTTAGTACATTATTTTGTTGGACATAAGATAAATATTGGAAATGTAGAATCATTATAATTGAAGAACTGACATTTTAATTTGGATATTAGATGGGGATACTTTATATTTGTACACAGTATGTGTTGAAATGATAAAATAAAAATTTTTTTTTTCATAATTATCATCATTTCTTCTAACTATTATAATATAATTAATATTATTAACTTAATATTAATATAAGGAATAACATTAAATCCTTTCAAATAAAATATTTAAATCAACATAATAAAGTGATCCTCTTATAATCATCATTTCACTCAACGGTTATACCATAATCACCTCTTTAAAAAACCTGAATGAGTAACAACATGTACAACCAAGTGTATATTCACTTATTTGTGATTGATTTTGACGCATTATAAAAAGTGTATTAAAAAAAACAATCAGAGTTCAAAATAGTTTTCAACAAAGTCTTAGCAGAAGTTACAATAATATAAATTTCCAGAATTAAGTGTGAATATGATGTTTAAATTTAATTTCAAACCATAAAATAATTTTTGCATTTTTTAAAAGTTTGGTTGAAGTTAATATTTTACAGACTGTTACATTCCTATTGAAAAAAAATTAACAACATGGTGTGCATATATTTTTTCTAATTTCACATATTTCTAATCTATTTCTAATATGTTGAAAATATTTAAGAAAAGTATAAAATTATAATAAATATGTCCACACTAATTGTACATATATTATTCTTTTACGAAAGTATATAAACTGCACTGTTTATCACAACTTAAAAAAACAAAGTAAAATAACTATTTGATGGTAATAATAGAAAAATAAAATAAATATGAATTGTTATTCATAGAAATTCATAATATTAGTTACTTTTACTATGCTATCTCTTAAGGACGCGACTATTCGCTCATAGAACCTCGAAATTCGACAGTCTTCGAATGAGTTTGAGTTGAGTTTCGAGGGTTTCAATGAGACTTTTTGAGTTTCAATGTTCGAAAGGCAAGTAGACACTTCCTATCTCTTAAACATATCGGTTCAATCTACTCTAGCATATCAAATTCTAAGAGTATCTTAGCCTCAGGAGTTCTTCCGACAAAATGATTTCGATCATTTCGGAAGTTTTATGTAAATCACCAATCAGTTTAGAAATGTGATGCGTTGCTTTTTTTACTCGTGCAGTTACATTTCTTCTTCCATTATCTTGAATGTGCTTTCTGAAAACACCTACAAAATCTATGTAGTTTACAAGGCAAAAAAATATTAAAATACAACATACATACACAGCTTATACATCTGAAAATGTATGAGCACATGTATTGCACATTGTTTTTTTAAAACATAGTATCAATTAAAATAAATTTTAATTTATTAATTGAAAATTCACAAATTTTCCAACGATTTTCATATAAATATTAAAGTTTTTATTAATATATCTTAAAATAATCATATTAAACGCTGCAAATCTTAATGAAATAAGTAAGACTTTGTTATTTGGATTTACTTTTAATATTTCGAATTTCTGCTCTTCTAAGTTCGCGACGTGGGCCCCATTCATATTATATTTGAACACGTCCAATTCTGAGGCATTTCGTTATCATAGTGCGATAGCCGTATAAAGCTTTCATCAGACATCGAACGTATCGAGCATCGCTGACCGTTTCCGTTAAAGCCCACACATTTTGTCGAATCCACTTGTTGTTACCTAGATATACCTGTGAAAAATTGATAAGATAATTGTTTTTGTTAATAGTAATAAGTTTATCATTTTTATAAACAAAAGGCACTTTTTATAAACAGAGTTTATTACAGAAGGCAAGATAATAAATACACACTCTTCCATCTCTGACACCTAAGACCGCAGGTACTTCTTGAGGATGATTTTCTTGCTGAGGGTTTCTACCAAGATGAGCTTCATCAGCCTGCTCCTCAACATTTTAATTTCCATTTTGTCCATGATTCTGATCCTCATTTTGTTCAGGAAGATTCTCATCTTCCACTAGCATGTGAATATTCTGATCTTCGGCTTGTCTTGGAACAATATTATTTAGAATTGGTACCTGAAGATGATTATCTTCAACATGATTGGATACCCCATTAGGTTCTATATGATGTCCTTTCATATTTTGAGGCTCCACATTATCAGGGCCAACGTCAGCAAGTCCTGAAGGCCCTGGCATGTTATTTTCGTCTTCACTAAGATGTATGAAAAAGATTACTTTATATATTTGTAAATTAAGATCAATAATAGTATATACTATTTCTGTACATGAGTTGTAAAACTTAATATTATCTGACAACAATTAAATTTGAAGTATTATTGCCATATTAAAAATATCAAAATACTAATCCATAGTAAATTTTTACTGCAAATTTTGTTTTAGTATTATTAATCTAAAAAATCAAGGAAAATAGATCAACACACGCACATCAAAAAAGATTTTTTCTCAAAAAATTGAAATTTTAATTACATAAATATTATGTTATCACCTTCGAAAAGACGACGGTTCCTTTTAGGACGACGGTCCCGCAATGGTCTTTGACCTGTAGAAGCTCTCTTACTGTTGCGAAAATTACCCTATTGTTTTATAATATCATAATATTAATGTGATGCTATAATATATATTTCATTATATGTTTCGTATTTTAATAATCAAACAAGTTTTTTGTTAAACCAATTTGAAATTGGCCGGTATATTTATTTGTGCAAAATATATTGAAAAATAAATTAAAATATATTTTCAAAAACATACAAAATAAATGATTAGTTTTGTTTTTAAAGAGGTTAGTATCAAAACCCGACAAGTCAATTTTCGTAGTTATTCAAAAATCTATAAAAATTTCTTAATACGTGAATGTGAAATCAATATAAGAATCCAAGCTCATTTAAAAAGTTTCATTCTGTGTATTTATAATAAAAATGCTATACATTTTTATCATTCAATAACTTTTGATTAAAATTAATCAAAATTTGAATTGAAAGAATGTGGACTTGTCGGGTTTTGATACTAGGCTCTCTATTTACAGAAACGTCAAAACATGATTTTTAATTTATTTGAATAGGCGAGACATTTTGAATGAAAAAATTGTTATTTTGATTCATGACTAAACATTCAAAACTTTGTCAAATCTTAGTTTAAAAAAAATAAAATATAAAAATTTGTTGTTATAACATATATTATTATTGAGGCGTCAAATGTAGGCACTGAAAACATCTTCAATATTTATTTTACATTTTGTAAATAATATAACATTCTTTGTAAAAAAAGTTTCATAAACAAAATTTCAAGTAAAGTTATTTAGGATGTATATTATTGGATTTGAAAGTACATTTTGCAAATATAAAATACTTAACCAGAGATACTGCCGTGTCTCCTAGTTTAATAATATATGATTTAACGAGAAAATATTTTCAAACATAACAATTTTTTGTTTGTAAACGAGCAAAATAAACTGAAAAATCACATTATTGATTAAGAAATAATTAACATTTTTATTTACTATTAATTAATTAACGGTTTTTAATTGCATCTTCAGCTTCTTTTTTTGTACCTAGAATTAATGTATGAATAATGTTTAAATTATAATAATTACTTGAATTTGCCGAAAAGAATTTTTTTTAATTTAACCCTTATATTTTATTTTAAAATTTAAATTTTTTTTTAATATTATTGTAAAATATATATATAAATTTATTTACATATTATATATAGGGTAAAATTAATATTTCAAACTATAAAATATGAAACATAACTTACTTCCCAAGGAAACGACGATTGCATATAAAAATTTAAAATTCTGGTTATTACTATACCACTCCACTGGGTACGAGTTTTTTGGATTAAAATCGTTTTTGTCCGTTGGATTAAAATTACTAATGCAGTTTAATGGCACGGCTTGATTCCTTTTTCCTTCGATAAGGATGCGAAATCTAGCGACTGCAAACCTAATTATTTTGATTTTCGACGCGTAATTAATCAATCGATTGCTTATTGTCAATGAATCCACTATTTTATAAATCACATGTATCTCTCAGTCTCCAAATTTTCTTCTTTCTCCTCACTGGATTTACGCTACCTCTAATCTTTCAGTTCTTGTGCTTGTTTACTATACTGTTCTTCGTTTTTGGTTTCTCGAATGTTTTTAAATTGAGGTTATGAATCCTGCAGCCGAAATTTCTGGAGTTCTAAGACTTGAGTTTGATTTATATATTGTTCTTTGTCTTCCACATTATTTTAACATGAGAAAAAGAAGCAATCATCAAAATCTGTGAGCAGCGGGTCTAAGATGTGACAATTACGAGCACATTTTAAATCTTTATATGTTCTCAACACGTGAACGTGCTCAACTGATATGTAAACACATGCGCAATTTACAAATTCGTTGTATAGGTATATCAAATGTGCTAAAAACTACGAAATACTTTTTTTAATATATAGGTGAGTTTGAATAATAAGAAAATATAAGATCTATTAAATTGTATTATAAGCTTCTACTACTTAAAAACAGAAATAGTGGAGCATTCAGTTGAGGTATATCCTATAAGAAATTTCCTTTTTTTCGTTTTACCACTACAAAATAAATATTTATTTTTATTCTACAACAATTTTTTACTTCTTCTACTTCTTTTTCTGAGCTTTTTGATATGAATTTGCGTTTTATTTTTACAGGTGTCAATAATCAATAAAAAATTAGATTAAGTTTTGAATATTGTTATAATCAATTTATAGTTTCAATATTTTATCAAATATATTAATTATGGGCCGCAAAAGAAATTATCGTAATTTTTTTTAATCAAATTCCACTGCTCCAATATCAGAAAGGACTGCAGCAAGATATGGCAATCAAGTGGGTGATCTTTCAACTTGTAAATTATTTAATTTGTACACATGTTTACGAAAATAGGGCATTATTTAATACAATAATTTAATTTAATAATAATAAATTTTTATAAAATTATTTTTTTTTAATTTTTATTTCTTTGCATGAAAACAATTACGAGACATCGTGATTTTGTATTATTATTTTTCATTTTATAATTTGAAAATGGAAAACAAAATAGTATTTTTTATGCTTTCAAAAATCAAAAAACAATTAAAGAATATTAATTTCATTTCTGTTTTGAATGATG
>JABFQD010002987.1:0-14068 GCA_022817045.1 Psix sp. ZL-2020 | reverse complement strand
TGATTACTATTTATATGAACATATCATAGTAAAAAAATAGATTTTGCAATGTATTATGTGAGTAAGTATTGATAAAATTATACTTAAAATATGTATCAGCTTAATGCTTCCGTCAAGAATTAACAATCAATCAATCATTTTGAATTAAATCACAAAATTAAGTTCACTAATTGAAATATCATTATGTTACTTCGAAGTAAGATCTAATTTTTTATTTTGCAACAAATATGATCAAATTATTATCTACCATGTATTACTGTGAATACGATAATACAATAAAATGTACAAGAATTACAAGTTATAGCTGCAAATAATTATCAGGCATTCAAACAAATTTTTAAATATTTGAAATATAAATATCTTTCTTAATGTAAAGATTACTTTTTTCAAAAATAATTTTTGGTATAATTAATTTAACGACATGAATTCATTATACATGTTAGGCCAGTGCTATATGCAGGATAAACTTAAATTTCTCTTTTATTAAATGTTTTGGACCATTCATCGCTTAGAATTTTCATTAATATTTTTTTTTCATTATTTTCCTATGATGATTTTTATATTATAAAGAGGGTTTTGTAAACGTGTGAATATCAATAAATAAATTTATGTGATAATTGGACAAATAGTATAATTCTTTTCATTTTTTATTAAATTTTTGATTATATAAAAGAACAGCTGGCAGTCAACATAATGAAATCAACGTTGTTTGTATACTATCTCAATGTTCAAATCGTGCGTCCAGTTAAACAGTTTTTTCATGTGCACGTATTCATTTTCTTGAGACAAAATAGTACTTGTCTTCGGTTATTTTGAAAAATTTAATAATAGAAAATAAAATGAATTACTGTGAAATAAGATACTGTACACTTCAAACTCGCAAACTACGTTATCGCAAATGAAACGCCCCCGCGAATGGTACAGCCTGTCCATCTCAGAAAACGTCGCTTAAATTGTTTTACTATCACTACTTTATTATTACTAACTAGCTCCCGTTAAAATATTTCTTGTAATCGGTTTAGCAGCCGATTTTGCGAAACGCTTTGCACGATTAAAAAAATGATCAAAAATCGGGAAAACTTCTAATCTCTGCTTACAAATACTGCTCAATTTAATATCACGATGCGGAATGTTTGTTCTGATACTTTCCGAATTTTTTTGGACTCAGACTCTTGAACGTACAGGCAACGATAATGCAATAAGTGCCTTGCTAATAAAATGCCAATACCATACCAGTGTCATGATAATGCTAGCTTTGTCCGACACTCTTGCCATACCAATGTTATTATAGTGCCATTTCAATGCCATGTCATTGCTATTCTAGGATCTTAAAAGTGTTATTCTAAAACAGTCATGTTTGCAGTCAATTGAAAACTTAATGTTTTCTGTGTATCCAACTTTCACAAAGTATAAAGTGCGTGAGAAAGTACAAAAAAGCCATTTTTTTAATCGGCTGTGAGTTTGTTAGTTGTTAATCAAAATAAATTTTTTCTTTATATTATTAGGACACTATGATTTCAACATAAGGGTATATGCACTTAAACTAAAATTATACCGCTAACATTAAGGAAACATGAAAGAAACTGTTTACTTAGTAAATTCACTAGTATGCACAGATACTAAACAAACTGGCCAAACAGAAAAAGTTTTTATTTGTTAGATTCTGGGTCATTCAGAATACAGTTGAAACGAAAGAGCAAGCACACTAACTGGAGAGCCTAATAAGATAGGATCCTTTAAGAATGACACTACTACCGGAATTTTTTTTATTAAAATTAATAACTGAATTCAGCTAACGCAAGAAGGGAAATGGTTGACATCCGAAAACTACAGCTGTACCAAGGAGTTACTGAAAAAGGACTCTAAGGGGTTACTTGTAGTTAGAATTTTCAAAAAATCCATTTTTCAAAAACATCGTAATTTGAAAGTTCTATTCCTAGATTAGTTAGTTTTAGTTATGTTTTTCGTGCATCGAAGTGAACGCCTTTCGCTGTTTCGGAGCGCTCGTAGCCCGCATATACCTGCTTCATATACTACCTCTCTAGTATCTTTCTTTTGACCTGCTCATGTGTTTATATGACAACAAAAAATAAAACCTTTGGAAGCTGCAGTTGATGTAGAAGAGATACTATATGGCCCTGAAATAGATGAATCAGCGTAAGTTTCTTTTTTTTTATGTAATAGTGTTTTTTTTTTCATTTGAAACTTTAAACGCGTTTTTCTCACGACATTTTTCAAGTCGGTCATCATGATAACAGACGTATTTCTCAACAAATTTTTTTTCTTTTACATTGTTTAAAACTTACTGCTCTAGTACTTGAACAAAGAAATTTGATGTCCGACTGAAATTAATATTTTTTATACGCGTTGAAGAAGCTAAATTTTTAGCGAAAAAATGACCTTTTATTCAAATGACTGCCATTTTGTTATTAATCACCGTAAATCAAAATTCTTCTTCAAGCACAAGTTTTGTTAATGTACTTCAATTCGCATTTCTATTTTTTGGTTTCAGATGATTGGTTCGCGAGGTATCGTGACCAACGCACATCCTTTTCACTTGGAGAAGCTCCAGGAAACAGACCATGAATCCACCATTTTCTTGTTTTATTTAAAAATTGTATAATGATGACAAAAGTTTATTGTATTACAAACATTTTGAATTTCCTAAATACATTGTATATTTTTCACTAAACACTACACACGGAAGTTATCAATCTATCCAAATGGTGTGAACACGATTAAGAAACTCCGGACCATGTACTACGCAGATACCTAAAATTATCAGGCTTCAGGCAGAAATAATTCGGAGATGTCTTCTCGAATAATGTTTGACGTCTTTATAGATAACCTGCTCATATGACAACAATTTTAAGCCTCTTATAATTTATACAATATTAATAAAATAAATTATTTTGACGGTATTTATCTTTAATATAAATATGACGCGCAAACATGCGCAAACGTTATAGAACTTCCAACATAGGCAAATACATCCTTTGACTTGAAAAATGTAATTTTATGATTTTAATTATAGATATATTATCAATTTTATATGTAGTTATGGACCAATTTTTTCCTTATATATGGAATTTTTAATACTCAATTAATAACATTTAATCATATTTAATACTTTAATTTAATAGCGCATCAGCGTGTGTAATATTATATTATTACTCGCTAATTTAGCAGTGTACATTTTGCCGTCAAAAATGTGATTTTCAGGTTATCGACGTTCTCGATTGTTTCTTAAATTGCATCCCAGAAGAACAAGTATTAATGATCCGATCATCGGTCATTCCCTGCAGATAACATATGGACAATGCGCTATTAATGTTAAAAATAAATACGAGCACACGTTCACCAAGTATAAATGGGAGCGTGACGAGAGATCTTGGAACATAGTACAATTTCATATTGAACACAATGCAATTCCTTGCACGCGTCCACGATGGCTATTACATTTTGCTCACGCAATTTTCGATGCCTTCGTCGAACTGAATGAAGCGTTACGAATGGCCAGAGAAGACTTTTTATTCGACAATATTGGAATACGCTCAAGTATTAATAAGCAATTTAGCCTCATTTTATATTTCATGTGTATATATATATATATATAAATTATAATTGCTATCGACCGAGGTATAAAATCTACTCATTTAATAGCCTCAACTTATGATTACCTTTTCTGTGAGTTATAAATTACAAGTCTGCGCAAGTTGCACAGTCTGCTGTAAATGAGTTAAATTACGTTCGACACTGACGTATTAATCAAATATGCCGATTTTTATTTGAATTTACGTAGTATGTACTTTGCATATAAATATTATTCTTGTGTCATGAGCGATAAATCAAGTTTGATGATTTAAATTTATCGCCCAAACTGCGACCGTTTATTTTTTCGCCGATTCGCGCTATAAACAAATTAATTTATAAACTAAAACTTTTCGTTACATTGCTTCTTTGCATAGTAGGAACAAGTGATTGCTCGCGTATAATTATATTTTTGAGAAAGTTCACTTTTTATGGTTTTATCAATATATTATATTTTCTGTCTTTCGGTTGAATGGTACTTTTATGACTTAATCACCTGTTTGGAGCGATTTTTCAGATGCGATTTTCATGCACTCGCCTGAATCGCCAGTTTAACACGCTAATTAAGCAAGAAAAAAGACAAACTCGATGGCGGTTTAACTATTATTATCGGTAACGAAGTCTATTACATTTAGTTTGTGAAAGCGATGGCTGAAAGCTACTACTAAAAATTGTTATTCGTCTTTGCAGAGTTGAAATCCGCTGCTATTCACGGGGCTGCTAATTACTGTCTATGCTTATGACGTGATAAACATATGGGCTCAAAACGTATTAGTGTTATCAGTAATTATTTTGACGAGATAGGATTTTCAACAGTATTTCATGTGTTCGAAATGCATTTAGCTGTCAAATGTTTGTTTTCCCTTTCATCCAAATCATAATTCGTTATTTATAATGACAAATTGGCCAAGGGGAAAGGCTTACCGCGTGACTATTTATACTTAATAATGAAGGCCTGTGCAGCCAATGATATTCGAGTGTAATTTTTGCATGCTTTTTAGCAGTGAAAATAAGCGTCACTTCTATAATAGCATTAAATTAAACGAGACACGATGATAATTCGGTTTACATCCTTGGCCAGTTATATAAAACGTAAGTTGGTTTTTATTGAAAAATGTGACGGGCGCATCTTTAATAAATAGTGCGGCTCAAATGTCATAATGCATAAAACGTGTAAGAATGTCAAGCACGACTGCATGATACACATGAAGCGTGTCGTGGATTCCATTGCACTTTATTGAAACAGCTGAAATGTGTTTTTCGCTCATTGCAACACGCGCGCGCGCGCGCTCGCGCTCACTGGCTATTTGAAAACAAGCGGATAAAAAAATGATTACGTAAAATGAGCGCGCGTGCTTGATCCAAGAAGAATCTTTGAACGTTCTGACGGCTGATGGAGTGCTCGGGGAAACTATTGCTAGGCCGCTCATCATCTTCCCCTTCAACATGGACGTATATTAATCATTACGAGCGTTTCAGCGGAGCGCGGCAGTCATGTGTGCAACTGCGACTAAACGGATAAATGTAGCGTAATTTGAATTACTTGAATGAAGAGGCCGCGAGAGAGTAAATCCGTAGCTCTCGACAAGTTTAAGGAAATCATATTGTCTGAATATTTTGGCACTGCAATAACTCGAACAACATTTTTACATAATGAATACTCTATTAGATAAATGTCGGGCGCAGATCTCATTATTATTTCAGCGACTTATGATAACGTGCTGAAAAAACAGAGCCACGTCGAGAGGAGGGAAAAAAGTTTGAGCGCCATTTTCGCACTGCACTGTGATGAAATTAAATTATTTCGACCGAGCAGGGATGAATAAAATAACAGATGCCATAAGTACCTTGCGTTGGACTTTCATTTTTGATCCCGCTAGTTTTTTCCACTTGAAAATACAACGCGCAAGGTCGCTTCAATTATCGCAGATTCATTTGCACTATCGCAATGTCATTTTTGGTGAATGCACATTCATAAAGAGGACTGGTAGCACTTCTGGCTGCTAGATTACTCGGACAAAAAAAGGAACAAACGTAACGCGGCGCGGGTTGTTGTAATAAACTCGCGGACGACGCAATAAAATTTTGCGCTCAATTGCACGCACGTTTTGTCGGGACAAATCAATAATAATAACGTTGTTGAATATACATGAGTGCTAAACAATGTACTGGCAGAAAACGAGATGGCAAACAAAACACGGAATAAACTCGGATAAGACACTTGGACGTACATTTAGGGTGATTTTGCTCGGGAGAAAAAAGGTTATTTTAACAAACTCGCTCAAGTTGGCTAAACGAGCTCTTAAATAGCGGTTTCGACGGAAGAAAAATGAAACAACACCAAGAAATGACTCGTTTAAAAAGCAAACTCGCCGTCTAGTTGCGTTCGCCATCTTCCGCGAGCATAGGGGTTGTTCACACGTATCAAGTGCACTCGAAAGGTACTCCGCGAGCATGCTAAAGAACGCAGTTTTTTTATCACGCTTTATTCGCCGAGGACTGAGAAATTCCTTTCTTGTCGATCTCCAGATTTTTGTGTGCGAAGCTAGTCGCCTACGACGCATTGTCTCCAGCTCTCAAATACACAAAGTTTATCGATTATCATCTACTGTGTCGTGCCACTGTAGCTGCGATCGATTAATTATTTGCCGAAGAATCGCAGCCCAAGTGACAGAATTTTGCTGCCGATGGATTTTCGAAGGGTAATATAAAGACGATAAAAAGTTGGCCAGACGAAAGAAAGTTGCGCGAAAAAAGATATAATATAACTCAAAGTTCGCGCATTGAATTTTTATCAAGAGTATTAAGAGTATTTTGTGCGACACTTCCGCGATGATACACTGTTTTCCGCGCGTAGGGGGGATGCATTTTTTCAGTTAGCCGCGTACACATTGCCTAAGGAGCCTAAACTTTTAAGCGACGAGATCCTACGAGCAGGCGTGACTGAAACGAGACACGGACGTTTTAAAAGTTTCCATTCTGAATGATGAGTCGGACTTTCGGCGAACTTTTTGCGGAACAGAAACTTCTTTCTCAGCGCTTCCGGCGATGTTCCGATCCGGCGAAGTGTGTGCCGCTGGTATTGCACGCTTGGTTTGTCGATTTCCGAAAGTATCAGATGAACGACACTCTAAGAGCTTCGCTTCTCCGCGCTAATCAATTTCCAATCTTCGCGTTCAGCTTCTCAGAAACAAATCACCCGGCACAGTTGCAGCGACTTGTACTCGGTTAATTAAATTGATTTAGCCTGTGTATGTGGTTCACACGTGGAGCTAGTTCCACGAGAAACAAAAAGAAACGGAATTTGCACTCGTTTAGGTACTAGAAGAAAAGTCTATTCACCTCGAATAGAACGTCACTTCTACAATACCTACCGACTATTCATAACTCATTTATGGTGTAAAGGTGATACGTGCCCTTAAATACATCGCAGCTAATTCATCATACCACAATACCCAACGCTTGTTCCCAGTGGTTGCTTATGTGTCAACAGTATTTTCGTTCTGTGTGTGTTTACACAGATAATTAACGGGTTATAACTCATTTGTTTTAGTTCGAACAAATTTTCTATTTTCATAAACTAGACTACTTCGATGTTAAATTACATGATATAATTCATACATGAAATGTATTGCCTTAGGACTGAATTGTTTTCTATTTTTCAATGAAAAGAACTTAGTTTAGCGAGATAAATTCTATTTTAACAGATAATTTGATACGCTCTGTTTCTATTGCTTGCTCATTATTATTGTGTAGTCGTAAAAATAAAACTTGTTATTAATTGAAACATTCTTATTCAATTTGCAGGCGCATATAAAAACGCACGGTTTGTTATGGGAGCGTTAGAAGTGTTGTTTGAAATAAATTGGATAGCTTTTAAATTCTAAATCACTAATCGCAGAAAGGCATTTCTGTAAGTATCCAATTTTAGTTATTAAAGCTTACAACTGCTCGACTCAGGATGATTTTGTAAGTGCATTTTTTAGCTTTTCAATAAAGGTCATCGAGTAATCGTAATTTACGAGGCATATTCTAAAGTATCCTATACATTATTGATTATGATATAACTTTCGATGGCAAGACAATTTGCCACAGCTCCGTAAAATATCATACGCAGCGAGGTAAAGAGAAATAAAACAGCAGATACAATATAAATGCAGTAAAAGTTGGTTGTTCTTGAAACAAATCGCCATAACAGATTAGCCGAGAGTTGATCATTTGTATTATCCGTGCGGATCGTCGTTTGGACGACGGAAAATTGTGAGTGGCACTGGCGAGCGAAAAATGTGCCGAAGATATTTATCGGGCACGTTTTCGCATGAAGGAGGCAAAGGTCGCAGAAAAAGTGCGGCAGTCTGGCGTTGAATTATCAACGTACAACAATGTACGCAGAGGACGAGGAAAACAGAGAAAGTTGATTCGATTCTCGCGCGCTATCTCGCCTCTTTGTCTAAAGTTTTCTCAGGGGAGTTGTCGTACGAGGAGAGAATTACACTGAAATCGTGGCGTAGGGTATTTGTTCTGAACGGTCAAGCAAAGTTAGTCCAAGTCAGCTGTGCCAAACATTTTTGGTGACTGTATACCAAATGGCATTAGCATAATGAAGGTATGAATGTCCGAGCACTTTCCCCCTCGCTTGCATTCGCCTTCTCTGTCTCCTGCAGAGTTTGCAACAGCGGTTCGGCAACTCCGTTAACGATACTTGGGTATATGTCTGTGAGTGTACGTGTATGTGTGAGAGAAGGAGAAAGAAATGGGGAACGCCAAAGGTCGTGGCCTTTTTGTGGGGGAGAGCGACAGAGGCCGAACGAACAGAAACATGAAGACGAGCCTTGCGTGTCTGAGGGGTGTCAATAAAGAGAAGGCCAAATCTTTAAGAGCCGCTAGAGAATGAGAAGGCATATTTCGAAGACATTACTGTGTTAACAATGCTGAGCGATATAACGAGCTATGAACGAGAATCTCGCCCGCCTAACGTCGCTCGGTCAGAATCGCCGATAGGATACACTCACACTGAGACGTGCCTCAACACTGATGCATGTTTGCGGTATTTTGCATCCCACGAGTCATCCAAACTCTGCCTCATCAGACATTTATCTGCTTCGGCTTGGCTACGTCCGAGCGTGCTTGTCACGTTGAATCCGTTGCGTAAAGATAAGCCGCAAGCCATTCTTCGTTGGTGGCACTATATTTGGTGCACACAAATCCCAGAACCATGTGCATACATTTACTCTCGCTATCCGAGTTAAAAATCATCCTTTCTCGATATTTAAACACCCTTTTGCAAGTTCATTCCCTTCCCAAGATTACCTATTTATTATTTTACTTCTCAATCTCACTAGTCGCTGCTTCCATTTTCAGCTGAATTAGGCATAATTTGATTGTAATTCATTTTAGACATCTAAAATAAATTGGAGGATGCCAAGTTGTCATTCTAAGTGACATTGGAGGGCTGGGCACGTTACATCGCGAGACGCAAATGTTTAAATCGTGTCTCACATCGTTGCTATTGTTTGTAATCGATCGCAATTTTTGTCTATGAGTCACGACGAGGCAGATAGCTATATAGAGAAACGCACGGACGGACAGAGATGGAATTAGGGTGTCCCCGCAAGTACGAGTTAGGGTTTCGTATCAGCACTGGGGTGGAATGACTAAGCTACACTTCCAGCGAAAAACTTCTTCACTTTCTTACGATTCATCTGAATCCAGTGGGGGGTTTATTCAGACAAAATTTATGGCACTAGGAAAAGAAACGATATTAAGTGTCGCATCAGTAACTTACGATTAGTACAGTTTCTTTCAAATCTAATGCACCGGGGTTAATTCTCCGGAATTCAATGTTTCCTTACTTATTCGATATACGCTTGTATATAGGCAGAATAACAAATTTGCCTCTTGTATTTAACGATGTAGTTTGGTGAGCTGACAACAAATAACATTTCCATTATCTGTTCGACAGACGTTCTATTAACTACACACCCAGTCGTAAACTCAGAAGCAACTTTATTATTCAAAATTTGATTGGCCGTGTTAATTGTTCTATCAGTGTTAATGTACAGGTTGTTTCTATCGATTAATACATATCATAATCGTAATTAAAGTCTACTCAGTTTTAATTTAATTTCTTTTAAAAAGTTTAGTTCCAGCTGAGGTCTCAGTAGAAGTAATTTTAGGAGCGACTGCTTGAATTTGTGAACACTTTTTTCAGTCTGTTTAAATTCAATTTCTTCTAAGTTCTCTTAGTTAAGAATTAATTATGAATACATTAATACGGAAAAATATGTTTTTCGGCTTTTTATTTCATACTTATTTTTAAAATATGTATACAAAAGCTGTAGGTGGTATTTGCTTTAAATGTTGGTACATTATTTGAAGAATAATGAATAATGTTGTCTACACGTGTCGAACCGACTTCTGCTTTATAAAATGGAAAGAACATGTTTTTCATCCATAAAACATATTTCGTTAATTTTATATGAAATAAACTATGAAAATATACTTTGTAATCTATAAGACGATATTTTTTAATTCTATAAAGAAATACATTTTTATATTAACAACATAATCACTGAATGAAAATGAAATTTTGTTTAATATCTTACTAGAACTCTATTTTTTTATTGTTGAAACAAGAAAACGCTATTAATATTCGCTCTAAAAAAAACCACAAATACCGCTTTAGAAAGTTAACACATACTACTTGTACGGAACATTATACTCCCTGCTTTATAATAAAAACTCCGATATTTATTTGAATAAGATTTACGCAAAGTTCGAAATTAAAAAAAAACTGAAAATAAATAGCAATAATTTTTTATTCAAAAATTCAAAAATAATATAATATTATTACTTTAATATCGTTTTTATTTATTTAACGTTTTATACTTTGAGTGCAAAAATGTTTTCTTTTACCGAAATGATACAATCATAAAAATTAAAAATGTGCAATTATAGCAACTTTTTAAATACAGTTCAGTTTACATTTATAAATTGTTTCTCAAACTTTAAAGCAGGAAGCACAGAACCCACGGAAAACAAGATTTGAGACACGCGCGACCCCCCGAACCTAGGCCTTAGGTCGGTGATCAAGGTGCATGTCTATCCGACCCTAGATACTCTAATCAGAAGTAAACCATGACCAGTCTCAATGTTGATTTTAACAGCCTGTTTGTCTTGCAGAGCTCTTGCACTGTGCACAGCAAGCTTAAACATCCCTCTCCCTTATATTTTTACACACCTCAAACAGGTTGCTGAATTATTATCTGGATTGAAATAAAAAAGTTGGGGTCTCAACTTACCCCAGTGAACAAGTTATCTAGCCTTTAACCTTTTTTCATCATAGGCGGAACTCCCATCATAATACTTGAACTAAGAATACAATTAAGGACTTCATATAAACATGAAAAAGGTCGGCTCTCAAGGTGCATTGTGAAAATTAGTTTCCAAAGGTGTGCCCAATCCGCATAAAAAGTTTTATTAGAAAATAATTTGCGGAATTGTACTTTTTTATTTTCGCACGATCAGCGCTTTAGGGAATCTTCTGTTTTCGGAAATTCGTCGATAATGCACGACGAATCTGTATATAGAGGAAAACTGCCTATTAGACCTATTAGACTTGCTCTCGGCGAAATGCCAGAAAGGTTACACAATTAGGTAATGGCTAACGTCCAGAACTAACTCTGACGAAACTGCCCACAATCCATGTTCAAACCTCTTGGCTTCTTTAATCTCAATAACATTCTTTTTATATTGTAAGACAGCTTTTATTTTAACCAAAATTGTAGAAACTTTAATAAAAAGTGATAATCTCGAAGAAACAATATAATCCCGCGGAAACTACAAAAAAGACTATTTTCATTTGGATTATAGAAATTTAGTTTTGTTTGACTTTTCTCTAGTCGAACAATAGCGTGTTTGAAAAAAGTTTGATATAAAACGGAAATGAGAAGTTACAAGCTATCAAGAAGATTATGCATAAATACATGGTGTAATTTTCAAAAATATAATAATAACAGATTGAAAACAAAAAAAATTTTATTCTCATTTTACTTAATTGTTTGTGAAATGTGCTGTTTCAGCTTTTACGGTTCCGAGGAAAGAAGGTAAGGAAGTGAAGAGCAATAAAAGTTCCTTTGAGAGATACTGTGATTTAATTGCCACCGCCATGAAAGCATCCTCAAGGAATACAGATGAAAGGTGTTCTGGAAAAAGTATTTACTTGCTAATCTGATGCATTATAAGTACTTTTTGCCGTAATTAGTCTTATTTTCATTAAGCTAGAAAATATCGAAAAATTGCTGGATAAAATGCAAAATATAATTCAGCAAAAAACCATCATCGTTAACAGATTTCATATATAATTAGTTATGAATTAATTTCCTTTCCTCAGCTGTTTTATTGCTTCCAAAATATGGGATAATACAGTAGAGATGTGAATTTGTATAAAATATGACCGAATTCAAACACTCTTTCTTTAATAATATATCGAAGTTTTAGTTATATCATTAGAACGACTCTTTCTTGAAAAGTTAGACAAAAATTTGTGAAATGTTTATTTCAATAAAGCTAACTTCTTATTTCACCAAAGTACTGGCTCGCATACAAAGCACTTCTGTTGAAGTTCAATAACACATGTATATGTGCAAAGCAAAAAAGTTTCTTTTCTAAAAACCCAATTGCACGCAAAACAAATTCTGCTTTAATTTATAAAATTTACTATCGCCTACGCATTCCTTGGCATATTTGTATTGTTTACATTACTTTGTTTTGTCATTCGCACACGAGTACAATTTGTCAACGTCTGCTTATTTTAATTTGGCAAAACATAATGCATGAATAAATAATTCTACATTTCAAACCATCTAAACGTAAAATTTCATGTCGCAGATTCTTCAATATAATTTGAATATATGGGAAATAGTGGAGCTCTAAACTTGTTTTTGCTAACGAAAGTCCGTAGGGAGTTTTTGCTACCCTTTCCTTCGTGTTCAACCCGGGTCAGTCCGGAAGTTTGTTGAAGGAAGAAAAAACGATGAGGAGAAGAGAACTATATATATGGAAGCATCATCCGAATTACGGCGGCGGAATTCGAATGACGTAATCACGTGACAACACTTCAAGCCTCGACGAGTAGAGAGTGCCTCTCATACTTGTACACAGAGGCTACGCTTAGTGCGTTAAGAAGGATGTGCGAGTTAACTTAGCTTGTTACATTAGTCGAGTTATAAGAACTCATTCTCCCAAGTCTGTCTCCGCTGTGCGCTCTCTTAAATACTTTTATCTTTTTCCCAATTTGGGTTTCGCAATTATCACACTTCTGAGTCACGTTTATCGATAAAAAGACTCATCAATTTCTAATTCCCGTAAATGCGTTTTGCTAAACGATTAGTGCATTGAATTTTAGTTTTATAGTAATTTTATTTTTAATAGTTTCTTTTTAGAACTTTGAATTTTGCATTCAATGATAGAAAGTATATTTTTTAGTGACATTGTATACATACGTGTATATATATATATATATATATGAAATTGATCTGGTTGGTAATATAAATAATTTCGCCGTTTTCTCTAAAAATTAGTTTGCGTTTGTGATTGGGTGAAAAATATAAATTACAATTATTATCTAACATATTGATAAATAATTCCAAACATTGTTTTTATACGTTATTATAAACAGTATTCACATGTTCAGTTTTTTATTGGTCGCATCCGCTTCCTCCTGAAAAATTTACATAAACTCATAACTGCATATGTATGTCAACATTTGGTTCTAAGGCTCACAATATCTTGACAAACTACTACTGCTTTATTACTGTTAACTTTGAAATATGGCGAAATGGTATGCGAAGGTACAATGTTAAGTTTAATCAATTCAAACAATCGTAGTATTATATAGTAATCATATAATATAATCACCGATTAGGAGTTTCATATTTCTTTTCATTTTGGCTTTCAGTTTTTTAATTAAATGCGCAGTATATGGAATACACGCATTGCGAATATCGTAAAAGTAAATGTATTATGGAAGTCATTCAGTTGCTAAGAGGAAAATTTCCGATACATTCAGATCAAGTTTACGAAGAATATTTTTGTATTGGTGAAAACTGTGCTACCGTCATGCATTAACAGTACTGTGATTTTTCGCGGTTTAATGCCAAGTAAAATTTATCGAATGTAGAAAACATTCGATAGAATAACATAGTGATGCTAATAACGGTTCATTAGGAAGTCGTGTAACTTTTATTTATTATCTTGGATCATTTCAGAAGAAATCTTTATTAAAAATGTGTTATCATTTAATATAAATTATATACAAATGTTTGAAAAGACTAACTCTGTTGATGTATTAAAAGGATATATGTAAGTGATATACATCATCAAAGCCGTTTTCAAAACTTAATTGTAAATAAATTTTATCATTAGTTTATTAAACAAATAAAAACGGTTGTTCGGAAAACAGTAAATTATAATATTA
>JABFQD010002986.1:0-14069 GCA_022817045.1 Psix sp. ZL-2020 | reverse complement strand
TATAAATGGAACATTCATGTTCATAAAAAGTGATATATAATATTTAAGATAAAATAGAAAGATTTGTATTACACATAAATCTTACAATATTTCATATATGATACCTTCATGATATTCATATACCATATATACTACTATATATGCAATTTATTTTGATCATATTAAAAGTTATCTAATTGAAAAGTGGCATGACAATTTCGCAATAATATTTATTAAATACTCAATCTAAACTAAATAAACCAAAATTTAAAATTGTCAAATAAAAATACCATGTATAGGAATAAGTTACTAGACCGTAAATTCATCAGATAATCATCTGGTACAAATTACTAGCCGTCAAAAAGAGTATAATTTTTCTCGGAAATGTCTTTAGTAAAGATAAAGGGGTGAGAAGATTTATAAATCGAGAGTTCGCGATTCGCTTAGGGTTAATATATCAGGGACGCGTCGCGGGTCTCTGGCATCCGACGGAAAAAGGTATCGCGGCGTAAAATGAAAAAGAAAGGAAGATAGGGAATGATGGATAATTGAATGAAAATGTAGTTGAACACAGCTAAAGGGTATTTTAGCGCAAGTGAAGGGAGGATGGGAATGGGACATAAGGGCAGGAGAAGGGGTGACAAGAGCTGTAATTTGGAGCCAGACAGTTATGCGTTATTCAACCGAGAACCGAGATTCTCGAACCTTTTGGGTTCTTCGTCCTGGCCAATCTTTAGGGATAGCAAACTAAATGAAACTAAACGAACTATCAAGAACTTCAAAAATCACGAGTTTAGCCAAAATGAAAAATGATACATGTCATATACATGCATTTTACATTAGAATTATATATGAAGCATATACAATTAATAAATGTGAATATGCCATATATGTAACAATATAAAATGTATGTAACATAAAGAGCTTTTGCGTTATTACATATGTCCCAATTATGTCCCATATATAAGTACTCTACTTATACACAAATTTAAATATAATGTCATATGACCAATAAATTTTATCCATATATGAATTATATATGTACTAATATAAAAAATATATATAGAAAAATGGTTTAAAATAGAGTTGATTAACGTGAAATTTATGTTTTATATATAAAGTCATATATTTATTCTAAATGTCTCAAATATAACATTGCTGATAATATTATGACACTTCATAATACATACAACATATGACTATATATGGACTATGCATGTATGTGATTCATAATCGATCCTTATATGGATCAATTATATATTTTTTACACAGTTGAAAATTTACTAGATCTTATGATGTAATTGCAAAATAAAAAATTATATGTATAAAACCAGTTTGATGAACATTTCTTAGATGATAAAATTGGATCAATCTTTATGTTTGTAGATAGTTTGTTAGTTTATAGAAAATTATTCATTATTAATATACTAATCCTATTTGTAATTTGCAGGATAGTGATAATCAATGGTGGGATTCTTTTGCGACGGAATTTTTTGAGGACGATGCAACGCTTACCCTTACGTTTTGTTTGGAAGATGGACCCAAAAGATACAGTGAGTGCATTTTTAGAAAACACACTAAATACCTTTATTCATTTTTAATATTCAACATTTCAAAAATTTAAATTTTAATATTCCTAAGACATTTGGGAAAAAATGGACTATTTTCTTAATTTTAATAGGAATTAAACAACCTATATTTATGAATTTGAATTTTAATTTGAAATAATGTTTAAATAAATGTCATACCGTGGGAATTTGAAAGTAATACTAGTCTTGCAATTTTCTTGTTTCAGCGATAGGCAGGACGTTAATACCTAGGTACTTCCGCTCGATATTCGAGGGCGGAGTGACAGAGCTTTACTATAACATGAAACATCCGAAGGAATCGTTTCAGCATACCAGTATAACTTTAGACTGTGAGCACTGTGTTATGGTCACGCATCATGGCAAACCGTTGTTTGCTAAGGTAAATTTCAATTTTCACTTATGCAATTTTAAAACTTCAGATACTTAGTTCAAATGTTGAGTAAAAAGCACTCAAACTTTGAAAACAGTTTCAATAGAAAACCCAACTTTAAATTAAAAGTTTAAAATCCAGTTTCTTAAAAAAGGAAAAAAAATGCAACAAATCTTTTAGTCTAATTTTTTTTAATGAAATTTTTCAAAATGAAATTTAAAAATCTAAATTTCCCCAAGAAAAATTGACTGTAAATAATTTAAACAATTTTATTACATTTATTGTGTGTTTACAGGTATGCACGGAGGGTAGGCTAATATTGGAGTTCATATACGACGACCTCATGAGGATAAAGTCGTGGCACATGTCCGTGAGGACGTACCGAGAACTTATTCCGAGGACGGTTGTTGTTATGCAGACGCAGCAGGATCCTTCGGCGCTCGAGCAGCTCAGTAAAAACATCACCAGGCAGGGAATCACTACCTCGACCTTGCATTATCTTAGGGTTAGTTGAAATTGCAATAGAAACATCAAATGAAATTGGATTTTGTGTTTCTAATTATTTTAAATTCAAATACTGAAATAAAATTGAAAAAAAAGTAGCATACATAACATAATGAATATATACAATGTATATATGCAATAAATGTATACAATTTATATGTAAAAAATAGTTATTAATTTGTTAATTTTTTAAATTAAATTTGACTGATATACTAATAATTTAATATGCTGTTACAGTTATGCGTAATTCTGGAACCAATGCAGGAATTGATGTCGAGGCACAAAGCATACGCGTTATCGCCGCGGGACTGTCTAAAGACGACGCTATTCCAGAAGTGGCAGAAGATGATTGCCCCGCCGGGTAAGAGAGGTAGACGGACAGTTGCTTTACATGAGAAACACCAGCCAGTGGAGCCAGTCAGCGAGCCGGTTTCAATGCGCAACTCAAAATCAAAAGACAAATAAACGTTCAAGTTTTTCGAATTATTTATTACAACCAAGATGTATGGTGTTGATGCAAAAAGTGCAAAGTACAATTCCAATAAAAACACTTTTCTCTCTCTCAAATTTCCAAAAGCATTCATTCTGCTGACCAATTTTGAAATTGTCCAAAATCTTTAAAAATGAATCTCAAAATTCGGCAAGAAAATTCTAGTTGTGTAAAAAAAGATTATTCAAATAACAAATACATTTGTTTAAATGTGTGAATTCAAAATTTAAGATCTTACTATTTTAGAAACCGCTTTTTCTACAGATGCTACTCAAAATTACTCTCAACGTCTGATTAGATCCAAATTGATTAAATTGTCCGATAAGCTTCATCTTATCTTAATTAATCGACGTCAATTAAGAGCAGAACTCTGCGTCGAATTGTGTCGGCGTTTTCCCAGAGCGTCTTCCGGTTCGACCTCGGAAGAGAGCTCGCGAACAATCAATCTCACAATCTCACCCTCAGCGGTCATCCTCGACTGCGCACTTTGGTTCTGAAGCGCGGCTATCGCGCTTGGAGATCTTGCTGATGCGCGCACACCGCGTATCCGTTTTCGTTCCTCTTTTCGCACTCGAACTGGCACTCAACACCGTACATCCTCTGCGAGCTAAACATTTTTACGCCAGAGGGCGCCGCTTGTTTTTCGCTCGAACAGCCAATGTAAAGTACCTGTGAATCCGTCTGAATGAGTGGTTGCATGCGCGCACACAATTAAGAGACCTTTGACACTGAGAAAGGTCCACAGCTGGGTAGTAGATGTCTATTTCACTTGGCGAGAGAACACACACAACTATGCGACATCTAGCGGCGATTTGCTGTTTATCAGATCTATTAGTTAGATCTTTAACATTATTTTTAGTTTGGTTCTTTAACATCTACTTTTTGCGGCCTTTTTGATTGGTTTTATGATTTTTTACACAGCGGCATCTACCTGGTTTCTTTTTAGTTAGTTTAAGCGTACTTTGTTAACTGTGCATGTTACTTAAATTTGTTTTTGCGATGATGGTTACAAGCTACTAACTTAATGCTAACAGCAACACACAGCGCCGTCTATGCGCTTGCAGCGCCATTGTTTCACTCGCCAATTAATTGGTACCAGCGTTGCCGAATTCTTGGAATTGAATTTTTTACATCGATTTTTGTATTTAGCTCTTAGGTTTTATTTCCATTTTCTTTTTTATTTTGATCTTTCTTAACAGTATTTTGTCACTTTTTTCTGTAGTTTATTTTCTTTTGTATTTTTTACGTAGTTGTTTGAAGTGGAAATTTACAATAATTCTGGCAATTCTGAGTGCTTTAATCATGACAAATTTGACAAATGAACTAACGATCATCATTTGTTTACAGAATCGCAAAGGCCGACTAATAAGCGGAGAAAGCGAAAAAACACAACAAACGCGCCGGGGAGTAGTGCGCCACCTGCACTGAGTAAAAAGAGGTCACCTGGACCCAACATTTCGTTAGCGTCACAGGTAAAAAGCTTGATTCATTTTCAAGAAGTCCTTTATTTAAGCTTCAATTTTTTTTTAAGTGTTCACATATCATCATTAATTATGATCATTAGTTGAATTAAAGAATCATATATATTTTTATATAAACCAGTTTTTGTGAATTTATGTTGACATTATATGACCTTTAAAATTTACGAAGAATGAAATAATTTATTTCCATTTCCTGTAATAAATAAATATGGTTTTTATCAATGTTAATTTTCATGGTTTTTAGTGTGTAAACTTATGTCAAATCTTACATATTCTAGAATACATCTACCATCAATTATATAAAAAGATTGACCTTTAACAAGGCTATATCTACCTATATGGGTTATATATATTTTATTCATATCATATATATTCAGTTAAAGTAATTCTTTTAATAAATGACTATATTAAATAATTTATTTATGATTTTCAAGATACATTATATGTAATTCAATTTATATTAAATAAGTTTTAATACATTTTATCCTCAAAAAACTTAACATGGAAAAAAATTAATTTCTATTCAACATGTTAATTCGAAAATTTGTTTTTAGGATGTTATGGTAGTAGGAGAACCCTCGTTGATGGGCGGTGAATTTGGCGATGAAGATGAACGACTAATAACGAGGCTTGAGAACACGCAGTATGACGCAGCCAACAGTTTAGACCCACACGGTCATGACTCCTCAGGCGGACCACCTCCACACCCGCACCAGTTCCATTCGGAACCAACGCCAGGCAACTCCTGGCCTCCGGATCGCGGTCCGGGACCACCGCAGGGTGGCCCGGGTAGTCAGGTAATTTGAGCGATTAAACCGCAAGCTGAAAAATGTGGAAGACAAAAACTATGAAAATCATTATAAAATTTTAGAAAACGTTGCATTACTCAAAAAAACATATTAAAGTTTATATGATTCAAATAAAGTTTTTATGATAATATAATGATATACTGAAGCATCACGTGATTACCAATGACCGCAAATGTCTTTAATTGACCTGGAATTAACCTTGTAATTTAGCTTAACTAAACACAACAATTTAATGACTATAATTAAACGAGAGAAACAATCTTCAGATTATTTTAGTATTATTTGTATTGATTTTGTGATGACATAACCGTACAATTTTATTGTAAAGTTTTATTTAAATTATTTTAAGTGTTAATAAACTGAACATTGATTTTTAAAAATTTGAATCATGAGTATAATTTAGTATCAGTATTATTTGATGAATTGCATTATACGTATATAACCAAAGAAATTGAAATATAATAACTGTAAATAAAATGCTATAATAGCTCCTCTATAATCATCGTATAACTTAAATGTATATTCTGTACCATATTGTATATTCTACACTAATCTACATATATTATGCAGATACAATGAAAACAGCCATTCGATAAAAATATATAATTTAATTATCACTCGATCATGCACCAATTCATAAAACGACATTTATTTATCCATAATTTAATTTGAATGACGGCTTAAAATCATTTCATTATCATGTTATACATAATTAAAGCGATATTTATTCAATAACAATAATAAGTTCACGAATATGGCGCTTTTTTGATGGGATAAATTTTGACTTGCAATTTTTCATTTTTGGGTGGATTGTAAAAAATTCTTAATTTTCTATTTTGAGGATCAAAATTAATAGTATGAATAATTTTCAGGGTGTGCAAGGTTCTCAGGGCGGCTCAGGAGGGGGTGTACAGGGCTCGCAAGATGCCAGTCAGCAGCAGCAGGACAAGAAAAGCCCCGCGGTGAGCCAGTGAGGCCAGGAGTCCCCGCGCCCTCCCACTCGAGGGCGACGGGGGCGCAGGCCCAAGAACGTGGCTCCCTAGCGGGGCGAGAACCCCAGTCTCCCCACCTCTTACCTGGCCACAACTTCGTCCGTCGTTGCCGCCGGCAGCCAATTGACGCCGGCGCCCCCCGCGGCCCTTCCCCTCACAATGGCCTGCTATCCCCCTCCCCTGCAGCAGCAGCGCTTTCTACCGCAAGCACAGCAGCCCGCGACCCAAGACCCACTGCAATCCATCGTGCAGCAACTCTACATCCTTCAGCGCATCATTTCGCAGCGCGCCCACTTTTGACGACATCAGCGCCACCTGTCATCTGTCGCGGCATCTATACCATCGTTACGCGAACAATCAACGTCATCCATGTTTGAGCTATGTTAATTGTGGCACCACTTGCAAAGCTAAATCATTTTCCGTCACCTGCGAAACTGAGCTGCGCGAGCGCTACCTATGAGGATAGAGGGCGCTAGCTTGCGGAGCGCTGCGAATGAATCTCTATCCGTCAACAGTATTGATATAATTAAATAGAGTAAATGAATATGATATTGTAAGAGGTCTCTAGTGTAAGTACGCGTGCCGCGCGATCAGGAGAGCTGTCACGGCGCGCCTTCCGCAGGGGACACTACTGTCACGTCCTCTAGCGCAGAGTGGCAGGAGACGCGCGAGCCAACCCGGGGCCCCGGAGCTGCGTGCAATATCCTCCCCACCAGATAGTTCCCTCACCCTTACTTCCCGTCCCTCTTTCCACCACCGCCGTCCTGTTTGCCGAGGTTTTTTCGTTTTTTCCATGTATGTCGTACAAAGTTCCTTGCGCGTTATATTGTATATTATGTTCCTTGTCGTGTCTTCGTTCCTATTTGCGTATCGCTGGGCATTAGCGAGCTTTTCTGATGTCAGTTTCAGAGATAAACAGGACGAGGATAATATCTTCCTCCCTCCCTTGCATCCTTCCCCTGACTTCCCCCACCAAGGCCCTGAATGGAACGGAATGACAGGGACTTTTTCCTGAATAGCTTAAAATGATACTGTTTTATGAATTCGAATAGAAAGAAAGACTCACTGTTTGAACGCAGCCATGGGTATCCCAGGCTGCGTTCAGACTTCGATAAAAAAATCGTTTTTATTGCGTAAATTTGCGAAAAAGTCTTGTGAAAGTGACTGAATGGAATGAAATTTGTTGTACATGACGTTGCAGATGATGCTCCTAGTATTAATCTTCCTCGGTTTTGAGAGTAAGCGTCGTAACTCGTTCTACTAGTTTCTCCAGTTGACGCGCCGGCTTGGCTTGCGACGCGCGTCAATTTTCATTTTATACTTAATTGTATTTAAGATCATGATTGATATTTGATGTACACGCGAGCCGCAAACCTAGTCGACGAATCAAAATTTGAATTTATTTTTTGTTTCATTACCTCCTCGAAACTCAGGTGAGAAGAGTTTATGTGTTAGATTGACTGATTGAATTACAAAAATCTGAGCCAATCAAAAAATATTTTGATGAACTGAAACATTCTTTTACTTTTAATTTTCACGTCTTTGACAAAGGATTTTTATTTTACGCATGAACTTTTTTCTTTATTCCGAGCTTCGTGTTCTTGCCACTCCGAGCGCGCTAAAAATGAAATAAAAAGGTTTAATGTGCTGACTCTCCGTGAACGTCGACGTAGGAATTTTTAATTGGTTGAAAGGAAAATTGCGAGTGAGAGTTGATACTTTTTTCATTCGTCTTTTCTACCTTGTTTCAATTACGTTCGACGATTCGCATTTCTCGACTGAATGGCATGCAAATATGCATATATACATATATATGTATATATACACATTCATATATGTATGTATAAATTATATCTATAATTATACATATATATATATAAAGTAAAAAAATATATGATACGATTCAGTGCGATGGGTTTTTTAGGATAAATGATCTATTGAAAAAATAATAATAATAATAATGGAAAAATGGCAAAAACGGAAAATGTTGTATATTATTACGGATTATAATGACATTATTATAATTAATTCATTCATTATTATACCCCGATAATGTGAATTGAATTTCGAGATATGACGAGAGCGACGTTTCGAGAATGAGGTTAAGTAAATAGGCAATTTTTCATTGTTAGAAAAGCACACGACGATTTATTCTGATGATAATCAGTAAATATGAGACAGTGGTTATGAAAATGAGAAAGTCAGTGCGCACGATCGACAAGCCAATTGTCTCAAAATTAGACACTATGGGATACGTGATCTTAATCAAGTGATACGTGTCCCAGAGTGTAAAATAAACGATCTAAGTTACTAGGTACTTGTTCTAAATTGTGAAATACGTTATTCATAAAACAGGACACTGGTCAAATTATGGTAATTACGTTTATAACGTAATCAACGTTATAAACATTTTATCAATCATAGAATACTTTGTACTGAAAAATGTATAAATATGTTCACAATAGAAGTTTCATATATGTCTCGAATTTTGAAAAATGAGATCCAAATTTTGGACCATTCAATCTCCATAATATAATACGGATTTTAATTTTAGAACAAGTCCTATGTGATTTACGATCACTTTGTAAACAACTTATCCGCTATAGGTCTTTTTGAGAAAAGTGCATTTTCAAACTCCCCAGATTTAGCACTCTATCAAATTTTTTTCAAATAATTTGAATGTTCATTAACCATTTTTTAATGTAAGAAATATACCAACATCAACATTTTAATCACAATTTTAACAATTTTATACGTCAAAATAAACACAAACATTTTAACTAACTTTTTATAGGCAACATTTTTACTTTGAAACATCTCTAAAACATATCAGTTTTTTCTACCAAGAAATAAACTATTTTTACAACTGTTTTTTAAACTTTGATACGATTTGCACTTTTATGATTTGCACATTTTTAATATTGATAAGTGAAGTTTTGAAAATGCACTTTGGTGACAATGAAAAATGTATCACAGCGAAAGACACCAATATTTTAGTCGATTAAAAATGAAATGTTAAGAGTTATGAGATTCTTTTGGCCCACGATTCGAATATGCAGAATATTTTAAACGATCCGGCCTTTGTGTACGTTTTCCATTTGGTTTTCATTCTTGAACAGTTCAGGTTTATATATAACGTAATTGTAGATGTATTTTAATTTACACGGATGATTTACATGTAGATTTTTTAGTTGGACTTTGTACACACCTTTGTATAATAAATTGTTTTTAGAAAACGAAACGGAGCAATTGTAATTTTAATTTGCGATGTGTAATATCTCTCTATAATATGTTTATGAATTTATTTTTTAAGTTAATTTTAAAAATTATGCTACATTGTACATTATTTTTTATTTTTTATCGTCGTTTAGCAAAATTTAGGCACAATTTTTATCAGTAAATAGAGAGTCATATAATTGTTTGAAACTAATAAGTTTCATTTCATTTTTGCTCCTTATTCAGATAACAATATATTGATAATTGAAAGAGGTGATTTTGAAATATCAAATTTTCTGAATCTATGTAGATAAACGAGTTTTTCAAAACTCATAACTTTTAACAGATTTTTAAAACAAGGAATTTATATTCAGCCAGTACATTTTTTATTCCAATCAAAAACAAATTTTAAACTTTGGGGAAACAAATTGATGAGATGTGAGTGAAAAAGGTGTCTATTGTCGATTTCTATCTTGCAGATATGTACAAATTACATTTTAACATTAATCACGCAGACACACTCTTACACGTACATTATGTGTACTGTTTTATGTTTATGTGTCAATGTGATCGGTGCACGACTAATTAATTAGCACCAAATGGTCGTCCTTGAGCTTGATCAATTTTCATTCTAAATTTCATCCGAAATTTCATGTATTTTGACTCATTTCATTTTTAATATCACTAATTAACAAAATTTACGTGCGGTATTGAAGTTGGTGAAATTTACGAATCGATATTATATAGCGTTATGTTGAACGTTACGTTTTCAATGTTTAAAAATTATGGTACATTTAAGTCGTTTAAAGAAACATTTTTTAAAATGGTTTCGATTTCACTTTTAACACTTTGTAAATAAAGAATTTCATTTATATTAAAGAAAATATTTTAAAACATTTTCACATCAAAATTTTATGTCTAATGACATATGTGATATGAGTCCCAAATTGTAAAAATAGCAGATTTAAGTAATAAAGAAACACAAATAGTAATTAGTTTACATTTAAATATTCAGGAGAAATGTATGTTGAAAACAATTAATTGAAATAATCAAGATTTAAGATAACATATGAATTCATAGAAGAAAATATTTATATACTAGAAATCAAAGAAAAAACGTCATATACAACTTGAAAAGTAAATAATCGAATGGATTTCATAATACGTATAATTATTAACACGTGTTTTACTGTACCATTAAACATATCTTTCAAAATGTCACAGTATAATTGAATTGGCTATTTAATTAATGATACATATGTCCTAAATGATGAGACAGGCGTCCCAAACATAGGGACACTTGTCCCATTTTGTGGGACATGCTTGGGAATGTTCTACATGGCTATACCTTTGATCTCAGGGACAAATAGTAAATTTATTTCTAAATTTCACCGACTTTAGACATTTTTATCTTCAGAATTTTTTTCTTTGCCGTTACTTCAAGTCAACCAAGGACGAGGCGAATGTAATAGTTAAAATCTGCGTCTACCAAGTATGTAATTATATTGAACCCCGACAATGTTCGCTGTAAATTGTGTTAATAATGAATCGAATTTTATGATATGTATAATTTTTGAATGAAAATATTGTACAAAATGACTTGAGGGAAGCCTCCGGGCGAAGAAATTGGGACAATTTTGAGTTTGACTACGACGCATGTAGATGTCGTTGTACTCGGTAGACTCGATGACGAGAAGGGGAAATCGCCGCACCAATTGTCGGCAAATTGTGCACCGATAGTGTATAATAATAGCGAATTAGGGGCGAGTACTGTGTGCAAGGATATTCAGAGTTAAACGGTGTAAGAGGATGAGGACAAATTGAGACGTTGAACCTGCGCAGTGGATATGGGTCAGCTTGGTATATTATATTAATATACGTCACAAAGTTGGCTCATCGCCACGCTAAAGTAATAAGGATGTTCGCGCGGGACAAATACCATAAACAAGTAATAAGAGAACGAGGAGTAACAAAATTGTCATCTGATAACATTTTTACGCACTCCTGAAGAATTTTTATCCTTGTCATTTGTATTATAGCGACATGTGTTTAAAAGTCCACCATTATATGTATGTAATCAAAATTGTAACTGCGAAAACGTTAATAAAAAAACGATATTCCAAAGTTTCTTTATCTTTTCATTCAGCGAACCTTATGGGACACAACATTATTTTTCAACAAAATTGTGCTGACTTTTTTTTTATTTTGCAGATTTGTTTTTAAGCTCATTTAATTAAATTATAAATTACAGTTAGTAAGAAAAGCGAAGTAAAATTTTGGTTTGGGATAAGAAGTCTTCTACGGTCAGTAGGCTGTTATCAAGATAGATAACGTTGCCAGAGCTGCTATCTATATCTGGTAGGCACATTTTTGATATAATGCATAGGTGATCGATGTATCGAGAGTGTATGTGCGTCCAGTAGTTACGTGAACGCTTATAAATCAGTTTATAAGTTTAATCACCTATCGCTTAAACTTCTCTCGATATCCTAACGAGTTAATTAGCGACGAGAAAAAACACTAAACAATCATAGTCGAGACACTTTTTCTTTTTTACTCGTCTTCCTTGGCAAGTGTCTCACCTTTGAAATTAAATTTTTACATTTTATTCGCGCAAAAATAAATAAATTGAATTTAAATTAAGAAAAACAAATTTCACTCAATATATTTTTTATTTATTTGTTTGTATTTGCTGTATTGACTTTTGTGCGCACAAATATGGCTTCTGAATATGACGAATGCTACGATGCTTCTTGGCACCTGATACCACCGGATTATGTGAATATCGTCAGCAACGAGGAAGAATACAGGTAAAGTTCGTGAAATAATCGAATGTGAAAATTTTAAATATGATATTAACACTAATTTTTGTCATAGTTTTAAATTTTTTCAACAGTAATAACTAAAGTTAACCAATTTATTAATTCAAAGCAGGACTATAATAATATATAAATAAATCACTTTTAATATTTAAATGGATTTTAAAAAAATTAAATTATTTTTCTAATGAAATTGAAAATTGAACTATTTAATTTCATCGTGGTATTTTTCAGTGGTTTAAAAACATTACCACATTACAACATATTAAATTATTCATACATTTTCATATCCCTAAAAATATACTTAATCTTAATTTTAAAAAATTATAGTGTAAAATAATAATTTAAAAAAGTAATTTCTCAAGTTAGAATAATTTTTATCCAACTTTCATCAACTTCAATAAATAATGAACTGCAAACTTACAAGACTCGAAGTTTGTACATAATATTCCAACTTTAAGGCTCATTTGCATGTAAAATAAACATTGAACATTTGGTAATTTTGTAAAAACTAATGTTCAATTGAGCGATTCTTAGCTATCTTGTTTTTCTGCTAACTAGCCTGTTTATTTACAAACGAGCTAACGCGTATCGTTGGATAATCACAATTTTATAGTCATACGTACAACTGGTTAATAAACGGAGATGCTCCCGGAAACGGAAATGAGCGTTTAAGGAGCGTCACGCATATCGGGGGTGATTTCGGGACCCGAGTGGTACGCCGTGATACAGCCGAGAGGGCCGATTCGAGAGCACCTGTTGGTTTCCACGATAAATTCCACATAATAATCATACCTTCTGATTTGCCTTCCACCCCTCCCCACCCCTTCGCCAGACACTCAGTTTTTGACCTACCCCTCCTGCTCCTTTGGCGCTGCCGAGCGCCAATCCAATTGCCAATTCAATAAAAATCACGCTTAGCATGACTACTTTCAAATAGTCGAATTAATATCTATTCTTATCAAATTGTTTCTTATCTCTACTGACGATAAATATCAAATTGATTGACACCTTTTTTCAGTTTTTGTACACCAGTAGATGTGGGAAAAAATCAATAATGATAAAAATTTAAATTGAAATTTAAATGAGATTTCTTGAAGAGTTTCGCTTTGGGGGAGAATTGAAAAGTGAAAGGTCATTTTGGAAAGAGTTTTGTAAAGCGTATTTCTAGTGCATAATTGAAGACGTGTTTTGAAGAGCTGAGATTCTGCGATTTAGCTTTTCTTAGACAAACAAAACTATGGCCGAATGCATGACAAATCTGGTGAGAAATTTTTGTGGACATGACCGTGAATATAAGTCTTTTCTAATGAAAGAAAAGTCAATGAGTTTTTCATTTAAAGATATGGTAATGCCTCGAAAGTGATTCTTCAAAAGTTAACAGCTGTTATTCACATAATGCCATAACTATGGTAGTTCAAGTTTTGAAACGTCGATTTTAACACGCAGAACAATGGTCTGTTGTTGAAAAATTATAACCATACAAATACTTTTATGTTCAGAAAAAAGTCATCGAGAAATTAGCGTTGTTAGTCGGAGACTAGAAAACGATTCAGAATTCAAATAGCGATTTTAATTTGAATTAGAAAAGCAAAATTATTGAAATATTAATGTTGTACTCATTTTATTTCACATTTTGTATGATAATTGTTACATTAACAGGAACAGATTTTTTTTGGAAAAAATAAATTAATTTAGAGAATTTTAAAATAAAATATTAATACCCATTTTAATTTGAGTCGAAAATGCAAAATTATTTATTTATTATTTAGGTATTTTTTGAAGGTATTTCGATTTCGATTTTGAATTAACGAACAAGT
>JABFQD010002985.1:0-14070 GCA_022817045.1 Psix sp. ZL-2020 | reverse complement strand
TGAAAATATTAGTAACCTATCCGTATCTACCTTTACAGCAAAGTTGTTTTGACTTAATAGCTTACTAAAAACGAGTTTGGAGGCACTAAAATTGTAGGGGCGAGAATCGCTTTCATTTCATATATTAGTGCTCTTGCTATTTTTTCTGTATAATATTTAGGTATACATCGCAAATATTTAAGATACTTTGATTTCGAAGTTTTATTACATAAAATTTTTATTCAGCAATATCTTAAACTAAGATGTTAAAAACAGCTGAAATAATATAATTACTCAACTTTTCAAAGTAATTTATAAATTGACACAAATAAAATTTCTACATTAGGTACCCCGATAAATTATAATAAAAAAAGTAGACTCTTATTAGTTTTACTTCGATATAGACAATTTCACTTTAATTTTCATTTCGTCTTACAATAATGTACTAAAATAGTTACAAAATATTATTCAACTTTATTAAAATTATTCACCTGAGAAGCATCCAAGTAGCTCGTTAACTGATTTAATTGTTCTCGGGGTGTAAATTTACCCCAAAGAACGCTTGTGGCGCCAGATCCACAAACAGCACTGGTTCTTATGAAGTCAATGCAGCGTCTTAAAAAAATACAATTTATATTTAATTCCAAACATTAGATTGTTTTAATGAAATGAAAGAGTATCAAACCTGTTTTTGATTCGTGGATCTCCAGGAGGTACTTCCATCGGAAAACAAGGAGGAGCGCTATCACATGATTTTTTGCAATCTATACCATCCCAAGATTCACTAGAAACCGCGGGCAAAGCATGGTCCAAATCATGATCTAAGAACTGACCCCATTGCATCACCATATGAGTAATCTTATCATCAGAAGTGATATTATGTGTAGCGATAAGAGTAGTTGAAACAAGTCGAGCGGCTGGTTTGCGAAAACCGTAGTATTTTCTCAATTTATCCCAACCTACTGGTTGGGAAAATCCATTCTCGTAAATTGGTTTTAATACTCGTCTGAAACCTGTGTATGAAGCACCCAAAGTGGGATTTTTTAAGTTGTTACATCTTCCATTTATACTTCGATATTTCCGATGAAAGCACATGTTGGCACAATCATCTTCTCTACGATGAGCTGTACAGCCTGATAACTTTTCAATATCTTTCACCTGGAAAAGAGTTGATTTATTCAATTTTAAATAAAATTGCTTTAAATGATTGAAATATTCATATTATAATAAGTCAAAGTTACATTACTGGAATTCTCTTTTCTGATTTTTCAGTTAGATATTAAATTTAATTATTCAATCAATTGAATAATATCAGAGTAAATGTACTTTTTGTATACACCATTATATTTTCTAATAATATTTTTTAATATTTCTGTATCATATGATTCAACATATGTAATCCCATTTTACACATTGATTATTTCTATTACATCTATTTAAAACAAACTTGGATGTCATATTTTCTATTTTGTTATATTAATAATAGCAAAAGAAATAATTCTTCATGTCTTGTTCTTATGTAGGATGAAAAAGTTTCGCCACTCCGAAATAAAATATAAAAAGTATACTTGTCCCATATCAAGATAGAAAAGTCTATTTAGGTCACTTGACCGCAAACGTCCTTGAGTGAAAAGCATAATTTGACACAATATTCAAATAAGATGAAAATCATCTTCTCTCCTATCAATATGTTAATATCAAATAATATTTTTATTGAATACTGTTTCTTCAATTTAATAAAATGTTTAAAAATTGTTTAAATATTGAGATCTTAATCAGCGAATGTAAAATGAAATAAAGTAATTAAAAGAAAGTTACCTGTTCACGCGTCAGTATTTCATCATATTTAAAATCATCCGTTGCATTAGCTATTCTCCCTGTTCTCACCATTTGGCGGATCTTCTGTAAAGTTCGTTCAAATATCTCAGCCGGTCTAGCGTTCGCACGACCAGCAGCATCTGGAAATCTTGATAAACGAAAAGGGTCTACTCTTGGTGAAGAGGCATTCGGATGAAAGAGTGATTCAAGCGTATGATTGATAGCGCGATCTATTTCTTCGGTGGCCTCTTTGAAAGCTCGAATCACAATGACATCATTAGCACCGAGCGACTTAACAGATATTAGAGCTTGAGCACTCGCCTGGCCGTTTTCATTAATAGCGGTACACTCATATCTGCAACAATAAAGTAACAAGGCACCATAATTATGAGAATACCACGATTTGCTCCGGGCACCGGCTTTGTTGGTTTATTTACTGTAATAAAAATAAACTTCGTGTCTCGCTAATTAAGTCTAATTGCAATCCAATGATCTCATAATGCCCAAGGGAATCATTTAGTAACTCTGCAACCATTTGTTATTTACAAACCAACCAATCATGTTCTATGAAATATTACACACTGAAAATAAAAATGATTAATATCTTGTCATTTTTTAATGAAGATTTCATCCAATATTTTATCAATTGTTTTCTATAGTTTATTTTCGCTTCATTTTTTGATTTATCGGATGATTTCATTTCAGCCAAATCTATTTAAGCTTGAACATAATTCAATTATAATCAGCAAAGAAATGTCTTGTTTGACGTTTGTCTACCTTCCGCTGTCTTGTGAAGTTGCATTATACAAAAACAGACTGCCGCCTTTTGATACGCGCACTCGACGACCTTCCACTGAGCTGCCGTCTTTTTTCCATTGTATAACAGGCTTCGGGTTGCCTTTAGCTCGACAAGGTATTTCGATGCTCATGCCTTCTTCCGTTTCCATATCTAAAGGCTCATAAGTAATTCGTGGAGCCTCTTGATGTCGAGGGATCACAGTTAAATCAGCACTTGTCTCTGTGAATCCGTTTATATTTCTACCCTGACACACGTAACGACCAGCATCCGACTCTTTAACGCTGACAATTTTTAACACTCGATCTTCGTCTTCCAAGACTCTTCTACTATCCGATCTTATCTGAAAAAGTTATGTATTAATTGAACAGCTGCCTCAAAAATAAATCATTATTTCTATGCTTATATATATAATTCAATTTTTAGATTTGATCCATAAAGAGAGAGAGAGAAAGAGAGTATAAGAACTGATCGTCAGAGTAAATATATGAATAACAAAACAACTGGGTTCGTTATACTATATCAGATTGAATATTGAATTTCTTAAGTTTTCAGTTAAATTTATAGACTATAAGAACAATATTTAATCAATCAAATTACCATTTTATTATAATTTATTTATTCTTACTTTGATAATACACATTAGAACAATTAATTAAAAAAACCATAGTTCATTTATCGACATAAAAAATTGATAACTATGCTTTTCCCCGCTTGTGTAAATTAATCATAATTAATCAAACAATTTTTCTTTTCGAATCATTACATAATTTAATGTTGCTTTCACTTTTGTTATACTACATTTATAGTCTTCTGATCAATGAAAATAATAATTCAATATATAAGTAACACTTACAAATAACTTGATAACATTAGATTAAAAGTGAAAAATTATTCAACCAATTAAAAATATTAGTAACTAAAATATTCTGTATAAAATTGTTTTAAACAGAAATGTCCATGTATAATTTTTTAAAATGAAGTAAAAGGTACTGTATAATATGAATAAAAATGAACGTTAAAGTTAACACCTGGAATCCATTTTTCCACCACTCTATAGAAGCTGGAGGGTATCCTTCAATTCTGCAATTGAAAAAGACATTTTCTCCTTGGGAAACTGTTTTTGATTCAGGAAAACTGACAACACGAAGTAATGGAGACACAGTGACTAAAGCTCTGCCTTTGCGAGAATGTGCAGTGCCCATATCATTGGTGGCGATACATTCGTACTCTCCGACATCACTTTCGGTTGCAGCAGGTATCACTAGAGTGCCGTTGTCGTGCATCACGCGATGCACACCATCCATATGAACCTCATTGGAGTCAAGCATCCACTTAATTTCTGGCTTGGGATTGCCTTCGGCGTAACACGTAAACTTCAGTGTTCCTCCGAGTCTCACTTCGACGTCCTCCGGGCCTTCCATAATCTTTGGTTTCGCTAATAAAAATAAATTATCGCGATTAAAGTGTGACTCTGAATTAAGTACTCAAGTTTCACTGTGATTTACGAGTCAAAATTATGAGTCAGTTGAAGGCAGCTTTGACAGATTTCAAATAGTTTGAGTAATTTTACATAATTAAGACACTAATTTTTTGTTTAGAATTTATGAAATAAATCATTTTATTTTATTTATACGATTTCACATAAGTTTATAAAATATGTTCTAAATGTACATAGTAGTTCGATTCGCAATGAAAAATATTCTTCACAAGTTTCAAACTCAACATTAAAATTTGTTTGCATTTTATCAATCTACGCAAAGCAATCTTCAGTTTTACTTTTTTATTATAATTGAAATATTAATTACAATAAGTTTTATGACTTTTTTTTGAATAATTAATTCATGAAGCAAAAAAACATACAACACTGAAAATCATCAATCGACATTGTCCGTATCGTCTTTCCTTTCATCTCTTCCGGAGAATGGCATACTGCTGTAATTTCTATCGTAGAAGTTCGATATTTTTCGACCAACCACATAAGCTCGCAATCACAGACAAGGAGATTGCCTTCCAAGCGCAGTCGCTTAATAGAACTGAAATCGTCGATAGCATCGGCAGAGACATGTCTCAATTTGTTGTTTTGCAAAAACAATCCTTCCAGTGACGGTAAATTTTTAAACACGTCTTTTTCGATTACTTCAAGTTCATTGTAATTTAAGGACAAGTGACTCAATTTTAACAGGCCGTTAAAAGCGCCTGGTTCTATTGAGACAATATGATTATTGTAGAGGAACACCTTTTTCAGATTTGACAGTCCGAGAAAAGTATTTTTCTTTAAGTGACGAATTTTGTTATTATTTAAAAGTAAAGAATGCAAGTTTCTTAGGTGTCTAATCGAATTGTGATGGATGTCGGTAATTTCATTTAACCTCAGATCCCTGAAAAATAATAGAGTAAAAAACATGAATATTATTTTTACAATAATAAATTAGTATTCTCGTTTATTTAACGTCAACTTATGTTAGTTAAAATGTTAAATCATCACAGTTAATATTTGTTCCAAGCAAATTCCTTTATACCAAACGATCTCGAACAAAATGTATTTGAAGTTCACTCAAAATTCATCTTCGAAACAAGTAAAACTGAAAATACCGTCGTGAAAAACAAGCTAAAATTGTTTTTATTGGCATAACTTCGTATTCAGCCATTTGTCTCAATTCTTGATTTTTTCATACAAAGTTTAGTCACGATTAAAAATACAAAAATGATTACTCCAAACACTGAATTGAGTCAAGTGTTTACAAGCATATCTTAAAATGGATCTTTAATAGCGAACAAGAAATCGCAGTGCTCTCAGAGCTAACTCAGATAACAAATAGATGCAGGCTGTTTAAATAGGATATTGCTTATTCCAATTAAGACATGTTATCTTCGTTAAATATAATTATATCGATAATTAATATGGTAGTAAGAGATAACACTATATAAGATTCATAAATTAAAAAGAGAGATTGAATGAAAGCTAGCTTTACTATTTATGATAACTATAATTAAAATTTTGTTCAATTAGGAGAAAGTCAAAAATTATTCATATTTATTATGAACTTTTTGGTCCATAACGGATGGACCGAAAAATATTTTTAAATGGGCTTTATATTTGGCTTTCTTTGATTTTAGAGAACAAAAATGAAGTAACAACATAGATCATTAGCTCCATTAACTCTTGGTCTTTCTTATTTATGGAAACAGATTTGCTACTCAAATTAATCACATAGTTAAAGTTAATAAGATTGATATGCATATTGTTCTTATACTTATTTAAATTTCTGCTATCATAGTCTAGAAATGTAAGTCTTGTAATTTTAAAATGTAAAAAAACTATAAACGTAGACTTTATTTTTCCAGTTTAGTCTCGTATTGAATCAAAAATAGCAATGCGAGAAAAAGAAGAATACAAAGAGAGAAAAGGATTCACACTCCGAAAACTTATAATACTGCTAATATACGTACAACTTACTTTTGCTATAACATTGTTTATTTGATTTTTAATTAGTATATTCTTTTCATTATTTAAACATTACTACAAATAATTTGACATAATTATAGTCATTTTTAGAGCTAAATTAAATATTTGTAAAAAAGAGTGACTAAAATCATTGATTTATAATTTCATATGTGATATTTATAGTCATATTCCCAGTTTATGATCAGAACACATTTGTTTAGCCCGGCTTTTATTAGACGGTGTTTGGTTTAGAGCCCTTAGTTTCGTGTAGTTATGTAACGTCATTTTACTTTAACGCGTCGACTATAACATTCTTGTGTAAAGTTAACAAACCCAATTTGAAAATTAAATCTTTTAGTTTTATGCTTTTAAAAATAACTTTAATACAAAGTATCGGTTGATCCGTAACAACGAGTAAGTAATTCAGCGAATTCTTCATCGTGCTAAAATAAAGTTTGCTTGCATACTTCTCCACAATGAAAAAAGTTTAGCTAGGCTTTTGTTTGAGTTATTTAGTTGATTTGAATTTCATGAAATTGTTCAAACCAGATTTTATTGGCTGAATATAAAACCGATAAAGCATTCACTTGATATTTTTCTAGCTATGTCAATAAATTATATTTTCAAAATAAAAAATAAACAATAAATCTACAAATTTGTGTTGTATTCTTAGATTTCAATTTTTTTATTCTTAGATGACAGTCAGGCAGACATAAATATATATCCTTTCCGTGTATATATATAATAAGAAGAAAATAACATTTTCATCATGTTAACAGAAAACAGTCAAATAAATATTAAGTATTTTTTATTCTGAATGTTATAATTGCCGCTTTACTTCTATATATTATGCCATTATTCGTATGTTCTATAAAAACGAGACAGTTCAATTATTTTGCATTGCAAGAACATAATAAATGAAACAATGCTACATATATAAGATGATGAAACCTACATTTGAGAGTCATAGTTTAGTTGATATTTTATAATAATTCGTAGAATCTAAGAACAGCCTATTAAATCTTTTACAAAGATATGCTTGATAAATCACTCAACTTTATTAATTAAAATTAATTCAACTCAATAACAGGGTCACAAATTAAAAGTCCCTCCAATACTTCGTTTTAATTCATTAAAACTGAATTTGGTAATAATTGTGTATCACAATAAGTATACATATCGTACACTTTTTATGCTATTAAAATAAATCACATTCATGACAGCACATTATATAAAAACTAGTTACCACCAAGACAAAATTGTTAAACCACAAATTGTGAATATTTGAATGAAAAAAAAAAAAAACATTTATCTCACTCTTTAATAACAGGAACATGTTCAAACATTTGATCAATACTCGTTCTTATAAAGAAAAAAAAGAAAACTGCGTGTACGCAAAAGGACGAAAAAGGCTGTACAAATTAATCAGCCGAAAGGCTTATGCAATGCAACATAGATTCTTATTTATTGATTTAACATGCCTCATGTTAATATATGGTAAAAATGTATATACATTAATTGAAATTGCTTAAAGTGTCTTACACTGAAAATAATTATAATTTATAAAATTAGTTTTAGATAAAAGTTATAGATTTTTGTCAAAATTACTAAATCGAGTTTGAACTCACAGCAAAGTAGTATTACTCGGAACCAAAGGCACGTGGGTCAATCTTTGTGAATTGCAACTGACAAATGTAACGCGGCAAGTGCACATTTTTGGACACCAATTGTCTCCGCGTACAAGACTCGACCACAAGACAACCACCAATAGGGAAAGCGTCAGCGCGTACCTAGCTTTCCCCATATTTAAAAAAGTACTTTTTTTCAAGTTTACAAAATTCACTTTCCCAGACCACAAATTTATTCATAAATTCATAAGAATTCGAAATTCATTTGAACCCTTTTTCTTTCATTATTTTCGATTAACATAGAAAAATTGAAACAAAAATGAAACACTCGTCAAATTAAGTCGTCCTGGTGGTCACAAAGTCACAAAAGATCCGAAACGCTCGGGTCCGCGAACTCGGTGCAACTGAGCGCGAGAAGAAGGAGAAGCTCGCTCTCCAGGGAGAATCGTATTACGTATTTGTGTGCGTATCATTGGAACCCGAGTGTGGGTCGGGAGAAAGAGTAAAATGAGATAGCAAAAGAGGCTAATTTTGAATGCATCTGCACTAAGTATCTTCCCAATTTTTGCTTTTAATTAATATGCGCCCGAACAATCGCTGATCAGGCGTCGATGAATGACCGCGACGAAAGCTCGCGCCGGGCAAAAAACAACCGGCAAATGTCAACCGTTTTACTGCACTTATCACGGTCACTTTCACGCGCGTCTCAGGATGATTAATTACTCGCACGCTAAGTCCTGACATTTCGCGAGAACAAAATGCGTAATCGTTTTTCTTCAATTTCGCACTTCATTTCTACTGACTCTGATGACAACACTTTTTAATGTTTTTTATTATTTTCCGAGCTTCTGCTCTGTAAATGGTGTTGAAACACAATTGCGTGATATTTTTTATATCTAGTTTTATTTGAGCGGTGAAACTCATTTAAGTCAAGTTATTCAAACAATGAATTTTTCAATCATTCGCGCATTTTTTATTGAAACTATTATATTTGATTTATAACTATGGCAGAGCATTGCAGAAATCTTTCAACTTTTCTATTTACTGTAGTACTGTGACAGTAATGGTTATTGTTCAAATAAAACCATTGAAGATGATAAAATAAATTGAAGTACCTTCTTGGTAGACATTGAATGTTGAAATATGCGACATGAAATGACTAGATGAAGATTCTTATTTTACAGACATCTAATCGTTATTATAAGTAACATTATATATGCTACTCTATGATTACTTTATCTCAAACGCATGTTCTACATTTTCTACCTTTCACGGTTTAATCATAGAAAATGGTAATATAAAGATGAGTGGGTGTTTATTAAACTCGTAAGAATCTCCTTCAGAGATGAATAACTAAAAACGGCAACTCCTTGTTCTGGTTGCAGAATAAAGTACTTCCGATATTGCAATTTTCAACTGTTTAAAATTTCTTTTTTACTTACCTTTACCTTTGTTCCTCTAAAGTGTCGCGAACAAAAATTATTGATCTTTTTTCCAGTGTAATCTATTAAAAATTGTTTCTAATTAATGTTATTTATGTTACATTAAAACGTTATTCAAGAAAATAAAAAATAAAAACAAAAATAATCATATTCATAAATCTTGTATATAACAATTTAATATGTTACTAATACAAAAAAAATGAAATTGATATTAATTATTAAAATGTAAAATAAAATAAATGCCTTTAAATATAATAAAAATTATTCTTATCTTAAATATATGAACGTCTTCTTTTCTCCATTTAATTTTGTTTGATGAATTAAATTTGTAATGCTATTTGAATAAAAACTAGTTAATTAAACACCGAATAACGAAGTAACTAAAAACAGAGTGTAATTCTTAATTGGATTCAAGAGTTGTTCCCTGAATGTTACCTATCAATCATCAATAAACTGAATAAGAAACAATCCCTCGTATCTTAATCGTACTCCACAGCTTTGTCTTGAAAAGCATTCGTATTGTTTATGAGAAGCGTTGCGTCACGTTGCGATGTTGTTTCTCGCCGCGAAATCAGTATTTGAAGTGCATCCGCTGGATGGGAGCAACGATAAGGAGCAAAATAGATTCAAGTCTTTGTTTGTTGGCCACGACCTTGCAAGGATTGCTTTCGGCTTCAAATGGCCGGAATCTCGTTAAGGCGTCGATTTAATGATTGAAGTTATTTTAAATTTTCGAAGGCGCGGCCTGTGTTGCTTTTTCGGAATCGCCTATAATTAGATACCAGTCGCTTGGAATACAAGGGATTGGCTTTTCCGGTCACAATCAATTCATTGTCGCCATTTTCTTTTCCCAGATTCACAGAAGATGACAGATCAACATTGATAAAATGTGACTAATGGTTTTGACTACTGACTAATGTTGATAGTATCGTTGTTTTAACATTAAAGTACAGAGAAACAAGAAACTAATGTCAGTTAACAATGGTTTAAAAATAGTGAGAAGATAAAATAAGCAATTAAATCGGAAATTTATTTTGTCGATTGAATTTATTTTATACGATTGTAACATAATGCTCCCGCTTATTCTTCACGGTAAGAATTACAATTTGAAAAATAATACTTTAGACATTATAATGAATTGAACTTGAAGATGACCCTGGTTTGAATACAAGTAATAGAAAAATGCTTTGCGTTTGTATTTAAATAATCATTTAAAAATGACACAAAACCATGATTAACAGGATAAAAAACATCACTTGGGTAGATAATACAAATTTATTCAATAAGTCTTTATGTTAAACATAAATGAACAGTGCTACTAAACTACATGAGTTGCCTAAATATTATATACATCACAAGGCGTAGTCTTCCGACGCCGAAAAATTTATGTACATATGTATAACGCAATGGCGTGATGAAAGAAGAAAATATATATAAAAAATAAACAGAGAGAACTGACCCATCCCAGACGCATCCGTTTGTAATATTAAAATACCCGTAACAATTTTGGTATAAGAAAATAAAGTGCTTGTCATTTTCACTTGCGATCGATTCAACGCAAATAAATATTCACTCGTTCGTCAGAACCAAACAGAGAAATAGTTTCACACGCAATCGTTGAAAAAGAATGGGCTCACATGATCTTCATAAATATTGTGCGGTCGCGCATTTTGCATAATCGTAGTTCACGCAAAGCTCTTTGCGCTTCAGCAGGCGAGTTAAACGCAACACGCGCGTCCCCTGTTGGCATAGATTTTTCATTATATCGGCGAATTACATTTTCGCGTTTGACATCAAATCCACTGAAAAAATTGATGATTTCATCGATGTCAGCCTTGAAAGGTACGTTTTCCAGTGAAACGACGCATCCAGGTTTACCGAAAGTTTCAACATATTCGCCCATAGGAGGACCAAAATGGCGAGGCATCATGTGTCGTGGTGGCATTCCCATCATTCCTGGTGGAGGTCGCGGAGGTCCAAATGCTCCAGCAAATCGTTGCGAATGGTGCATTGGTCCTCCAAAGCGAGGCGGTCTTGGTTCCATCATTGGTGGAAAATGTGGCGCCATCGGAGGCATATGAAGCGTGGGCATCGCTGGCGTGTTTATCGTTTCTTGGCCATCTGTCATACCCAGAGCTTCCATCACCTTCTCGCGACTAATTAACTCAATTGTTGGTGTGCTCTTACCGAACGGCAATCCATTCTTTGACAGTGCTCGATTTGCTTCATGAGAACTGTTGAACTCGCAGATGCACTCGCCGGACGGTTTATCGTTTTGATTCGTCAGCATATGTACCCTATAAAAAGATATTTATGTTCACGATTTGTACTTCTGTTTATAAATAGTATAGAAAGAGAAAATATACAATTAAAGTAAAAAGTTATAAATATTACACGAATTTCAAATAAGACATTGAGATTTGATGAAAAAATAGATTAACCAATTATGCTAATATAAGAATTTTTTTATTTTTAACTATTTAGAAATAATAAATAATTAAGTATTGCAAAATATTTGATTTTCTTATTTGTTTTCATTGTTTTAACATGAAAATTAAAAAATAAAATAAATAATTAAAAAAATTGCTCTCACCTTAACGGTACAATTCCAATGTCAGAGAAAAAGTCAAATACATCTCTATCCATGGTTTGAAAAGGTAAGCCTCTCATAATAATACACTCCGAAGAAGTTTCTGTTTGTAAGCTTTCACTTCGAGTTTTTAATTTAGCAAAAATGTTGTCTGAGATCTTTACAGGGCACAACAATTTTTGCCCCATCTTAATATTTACTCCTGCAACATTAAGTGCATCGTCCACACTACCGAATTTCACATATCCGGTACCTGTGTTTATTCCATTTTCGTCTTTTTCTGAAATCACTATCACGTCTTCTACTTTTCTGTCACTGAACATTTTCATCACATCCGCATCTTTAGCATACGGTGGTAGTTTCTCGAGTTTGACACAACGGGATGCTGCCACCTCGCTCTCGCTCGGGTCCTCTTCCATAGTGACATCTTTAATGTCATCCTTTGTACTTTCCTTTGGTGAGAACGAATCCACGGCTTTATCGAAGAGATTTTCGTCAAGATGTAATACTTCTACTTCGGAGCCACGGACGTACCTCGGCATTGACATAGCTTGTTCTTTGCCTTCTGGCTTAGCAAAACGAATATAAGCTATGCCCACTCGATTTCCCTGATTGTCATTGATAAGCTTCATACCGTCTTTACGGATGAAAATGCCTTGAAACGTGTGACGTAAGTCTTGATAAGTCGTACTCAAAGGCATGTTTCGTACCTCTACACACGAACCATTGTGTAAACCTGTACTCGAGCCACTGTATCGACCACCACTGTTGGAGTTGCGACTGTTGCGATCATTTGCATCAAAATTCTTATATTGAGATCCGCCACTTGACTGGAACGCATGTGGATTTCGCCGACTATCGAGTTCCTGGACCTGCGAATGTTCATACTACGATAAATATAAGATTTGTGAATCTTCAGTTTAATACATCTTCATCTAAATATTTTTAATTGCAAAATTACATAAAAATTTATCATTGGAAATTAAAATGTTTTAATTTATTTTCATTTCTATTATATCGAAAAAATTGAAAATAAAATGATTAATTGAAATATTACTTGATTTAATAATTGTATTAACAAGTCAAGTTAATCTAAAATATTATTCAATACGTTATCTCACCTTACTCATAAATGAATTATTCCTGTTGTTGCCTCTGTATCCATTACCAGGACCATACGAAGCATCTTGATTATTATATTGGTTATTTCTTGAAAATCGAGTATTTTCTCCCCTCGTATTATCCCACATTTCTCTATTTCTCCCTTGTGGATTTAAAGCTGGCATTCCAAGTGCCAAATTAGGCACTGGATTTTGTGGAATCAATCCACCTACTCCATTTAAACCATTCATTGCAAATTGACCAATAGCTGGCGCTCCAAAGCCTACGTTTCTGTTTTCTCCATCTTGTGACAACGCAGCGATATTTCCACCCAATAAATTTGTTGCAAGTATCGCTGCTTGCATTTGTGTCTGCGGTGGCACTTCCCAGATACCATTTTCTGGCAAATTATTTATTTTGGCTTTATCTTTCTGGAACTGCGCAACGCAAACGACATCTGACGGGTCTTCCTCGCCATTGCTTTCCTTTCGACGTTCATTATTGGAGCCGCGCTTCACGTCACGGTCACGCGAGCGCGTTCTATCTCGAGACCTCGAACGATCGCGTCTGCGCCGACGATCACGGTCTGAGCGACGATCGCGCTCACGGTCCCGGTCGCGATCTCGCGAGCGCGAGCGTTCTCGACGTCTTCGCGAGTCTCGTCCACGGTCCCGCTCTCGCCGTTCGCGCTCTCTGTCCCGATCCCGAGAGCGAGAACGATCACGCGACCGGGAGCGTTCGCGTCGTTCCTTTCGGCTGTCGCTTTTTAAGCTGTCATCGCCACTACTTTTTTCCTTCTTATCGGCATTAAGCGAAGGTTTTGGTTGAACCGGAGCTACTGCTGGTGCTACCCCCACTGGAGCACTTTGAATGAATGACTGTAGATTAAGAGTTTGCTGGCGCGCAGCCTCAATCACTTTTTGCATCTCCGTTCGCGAAGACAACAATAGCTTAATTTTCATTTCTTTTATTTTGCCGCCATCCTGCATCATCGCCTGGCGAGCATCTTCGTCAGTGCTGTAAATGATTCCCAACTTTTTTAGCAATCGCTATATATTTTAATTATTTTGTTTTCTCTTCTTATAATAAATTGTTTTTCATTAATTCAAAGATATCAATTTAATAAATGGCACTTTTAAAAATGAATAATGGTTTTAATATACAGAAGCATAAAACTAATCGCAGTTTTATATACTTTAATTTTTTATTGAATGCTAACAACTGTCTCAGGTACAAAATGTCTTTTACAATAATTATTACGTGGTTTT
>JABFQD010002984.1:0-14072 GCA_022817045.1 Psix sp. ZL-2020 | reverse complement strand
AATTAAATACATTGATATATTTATTTAATAAAACCATACAACTTTGCATTCAGTATTTTTATACAATTTAAGATTATAGCTTTTTATAAAAATAAATATTTTAGATTAAGAATTTGAGAATTTAAAATTGAAAATGGTGAGAAAAGAGGTTTCTATACTCACAACGTCTTTTTTCCCATTTTAATTTCAAATTCGAAACCTGAATTTGTAGACCTTGACGTTGGAAAAGATGCAACTTTAATTATTAGTTGTAAGAAAAAGTATCTTGTTTAACTTTTCCCACAAATTGCACAAAATATTATTTCTCATGTAAACATTGATGTGTTTTACGCAAAAATGTTACCACTCTATAAATTTCTAATAGATGGACGGACGATCAGTGTCATTTAAATCTCTGATAAATGATATGTTGTTCAGACATTCATATAAGAATAATTTCTTGCTATTTTCTTCAACGTAGATAATTTTTGCTTGATTCAAAAAGGCTCAAAAAATCTCAAAATTTCATTCAAGACCATGAAAATTGTTTGTCAACCATAAGTTTGTTTTCTGATATGTATATGGAAGAGCTTTCTACAGCTTCGCTGGAGTGAATATGTGACTAAGGATTTACTTATCACGTACATTAAGTAATACAATTTCTTTAATAACAATAAAATAGTGTAATCACCTAATGTTATTTACCTTCCTGTCAGTGTGCGAGTATTAGACCATCTAGAAATTCGCATTATAGATTAAAATAATGATAAATTAATCAATTTCAGAGGAGAAACAATCACGATTAGAATACACATTGGATCATTTTAACATAAGCATAGTGTTTAATAGAATGGACGGTAAAGACTAAAGAATATAGTTATTAGTCGAGATTGCATTAGTCATCGAAAGATTGATTGATGGAATTAATACCACAAAGCGTTCCATTTCTATAAAGTCTTGAATTATAGTTGAGAATGTAGACTAACCATGGAGGACGCTTTAAACATTCAATAACCAAGCATTTATGAAGAATTTATATCACAATTCATATGTATAAATCTTACAATTCTACAACACATGGTAAAGGTGATGAGGTTAGAGTAATGTTATCTCAATAAGATGCGTGTCTTACAGCATAAAAATATACTTCATTTGAGTAAAAAAAATGTAAAAAGAACTGATAATAATACTAAACCAGCTAAGACTCAAATATTTAACCTAGGTTTTTGTCATATGTTTAGAAAAATTCATGAATGAAATGATGTTTGTATTGATCGTGATAAAAATGTAGATATAACATCATCATTTAAAATATTCTCTACAGGAGAACTCTAAGTAGAAGTATGAATAGTATGGGTTAGACTGGGCATGAGAGTACACTTCCTCTTTCTAATGGAAATGGATATTTTGATGCATCTTTATGACGTTGAAGTATTTATTTGATTTGGCGAAGATTATTACAAAATAATTTTTTACAGAAAGCATGAGCTAGTTTTTATTTTTGGTATATAATAATGAAAATGCAATTCTTGTAGACAATGCTCAAGTAGTAGAAGATTGGAAACTAGAATTGGGTGGTTAATGCCTCATGTTAAACTTGATAGGCGTAAACTTTAATAGCTTGATGTTATTACAAAAGATAAAAGAATACCATTTAATTTTCGATCATGGAATATACTGCTAAACCGACTACTACGAAACATGTACAAACCGTAAAAACATCTACTTAATTATATAGAAACAAAAATATATCCTTTAGAATTGCAAACTGGTCGAAACAATGTCAAAAAAATTAAAATCTCTTGAATTGAAAAAATTAAAATTCTTGAATTGAAAGTGGTGTAAAGTTATGAAAATTATCCACACAATTTAAATCTTCATTTTACTAAATATAATTTTGTTTATTTATATCCCTGATAGCCAGATTTATGTAAATTTTGTGTAAACTTTACAGAAATGCTATACACAAAACATGTATGCAAATCTAACTCTGCATTGTCCTGCATTATTTACATAAATTCGATATTAGCAACACAATTTTTTGAATTTTTTAAATTTTGAAAAACCAAAAATTATTTTTTTCATCCGTTTATTAATTTCAACATAAAGTTTTTTGATGTAAACAATCTAGGTAAATAATGCAGCACAATGAAAAGTTACATTTACTCAAATTTGATGTAAATCATTTACATAAACGGTGGTTATCAGGGATGTTATGTAAATTAATTTATAATCATTGTATGGCTTTACTCATACAGGAGTGATTGCATTTAAGATCTAATTTTCCTTTCAAATTCAATTCTTTTATATTAAATGTTCAAAACAGTGTAAACAAGTTAAAGGTGGATCAGTTAATCTTCGGATCGAGGTTGAAGCGGCTAAAAATTGTTCTATAGACACTAATACTTATTGTTCGATTTCACATGGTCGTATAATTAAGAATACGACGATTAGCAGCATTGTTCGGGAATTTTAATTGCGAAAATTGAATGCATCCTTGATATTCAAGTACTTTACGAAAAAACAAGAACTTTTGTTATTAAAGAAATAGTATTAATAAATTTACGCGATAAGTAGATCCTTAGTCACTGTAAGGAAATTCTCGAAATTTTACTAATTTTTATTATAAATAACAAAACTAAACTCTAATAAGGATTATAATATTTAATAACAATAAATTATCACGTTGCATACAATATTCATTTAATTTTAACAAAACAAAACAAAATGGCGTTGATAACCAACTCAATATAATCTAAATTTATCAGTTTGATAATCAAGAGAACTAGAACTACTAACCGATATTCTCTACTGATTTTTTGTTACAAACTCGATTGTTAGGAGATTCGTCATCCGAAACATAATTGATATCTCCAAGATTTATTCAACTAGACTTAGTTTTAGAATAACTAACACCAACCATTTCGAAAGTTACCAAAAGAGTCAGGGTTTTCTTGCTCAATATCCAAAATTCCACACGAATCTCTATGACAATGCGATCCTCCAATTAATTTTGATCTTTATAAATCAATCAATTACTACTGAGTTGATAAATTTCATAACAGATGTCGCGAAAAGTATCGAATTCTAAAATTTACATTTTTAAATGACAGGTTAGTGAACTGCTGCTGTACAGTGTTTTTGAATTATTTTGCTATTAATTTCGCCATTAATATTATCAGTGTCGTTAATGGTTCTTCGTTCGAGTCAGGAATCGCTTCCAATTCGAATCTTCAAAAAGTCCAACGACTTCTCATCAACAGCACTAAACAATATTTCGTCAAGTTTCCATAATTCGTGGCTTTCACGCAAGTCCATTTCTCGCGACCCTTTTGATGCTCCAGTCATTCCTCAGGACATCTGCTTATGTACGTTAACGTCATTCGATCAGAATCAAGATAGGACTCAGGATATGATTTTCGTTCAGCCAGTCGAGCTCGAGCATACAAAATTTCAATTACAAAATAAACTTTTATTTTATTAACTCAAACTGACATTGTTTGGGTCAATGAATTTGAGTTTGAATTTCGCATTACCCGGTATGAAGTTCATAAAGAGTTTATGAACATTTTTTAATCAAGCAAAAACTATTTATGTTGAGGAAAATAGCAAGAGATTATTCTTATATGAATATCTGGATAACATTTTTGCGTAAAACACATCAATGTTTACATGAGAAATAATATTTTGTGCAACTTGTGGGAAAAGTTATACAAGATACTTTTTCTTACAATTAATAGTTACAGTTGTATCTTCTCCAACATCAAGATCTATAATCAATGTTTCGAATTTGAGGTTAAAATGAAAAAAGAGACGTTGGGGGGAGGAGAAGCCTCTTTTCCCATTGTTTTTGAATTTTTTTTTTTACTTTTCTCATACGTGTGGATAAAGGTGAACTTTTCACACGCAAAATATAATTGGAAAAATTATTACTTTAACTGTACTTGTACGAAAAAAATATTGTGCTCTTCAAAATTTTAAAGCAATGTACAATGGTCAATGGTTATTCATATCATAAGACTTTTCAGTGAAATCAATTCATTCATTTACGCAACTTTTTCTCCATTTTTAAAACCATAAAACGACATAATTCATATTTTTTTTAAAATTATTCACACGTAAATTAAAACATACAGAGTGTTCAGTGTCAATATCTAAATGTCAAATTTCCCAATCGAATTTTTTTTCTATCATTATTATCTAATTACGTAATTCATACTTTCACCTCATCTCTAGCCTTCCCTTTCCACAAATTGAGCCACTAATGAGGTACATGTTAAAGTTTCATAAACTCCCGCTACCACTATTTGAGCTAGTAGTGAGGTAGCTCTTCTACTTCATTAATTAACAAGTTGTTGGCTTTGATAGGACATTTTCGGATTACCTCATGTCCTCGGTGGCCATTTCTTACTACTACTACTACTACTACTTCATTATTTGTATACTTTGGAGTGTAAAGTGATTTTCTGCCATTCTCTGGTTTTTTATTATTATTTGGAATAATAATGTCCAAAATATTGAAGAATATTACCACATTAAATTTTTTTCAATTAAAATTATTTCTTGTTGAAGCTGATAAATATTTTTGAAATTTATACATTTTTTAAATTTCAAAAGAAACAGATTTGTTAAGAATTGTAAGACACTTTTTTGAGAAATAAATTTTGTTGAAAAATAATTGAAATTCTTTATTTTTCCCTTATATGAATCACAAAATGTAATTTAAAATCAGACCAAGAATTTGTTAAATGTTTCTTAAATGTTTTTTTTTTATTTTTAAACTTGATTTTCTTAAAAATATTTATTCTCTTGAAATTATATTTCCAAATTAAGAAATTAATGTTTGTTCAAGTTCAATCGTTTCTCCTATTAATTTTCTATCGTAATTATACATGAGTTTTTTCTAACAATGTTAAGTATATCAATAAAAAATTACGAATAATAATTTATTCAACATAAAACTACATGAATGGTTTTATCAGTTCTTTTGAATACATAAGAAAATCATGTAAAATGTGTCTGATAATTTTTATCTTTAAGAAGAAATTAGTTTTCATTAATGTTATTATCGCATAATCAACTACAAAAACCATTAGTGGAAATCAAAAAACGATTATAATTATACATGTTTCAAACTAGTTTTTCTTGAAGCATTTGTGCAAAACGTTGTAATCGATGTCTGATCAGTGTTTTCACTGCTACATATCGATAAACGGTACGTCAAAAATCCCGTTCGTGTATTACCATAATTATCAATGCATTCTCTCTCAAGTATTTGATCTAAGCGTTATGAATTATGCATTCAAACATTATGCCAAGACTAACACTGACAAATACGGAATTCCGGAAGTGGATAGTCAATAAGAATTTCGTAAAAGTCATGGTCATGGATAAAATACAATGACAATTCATTATTACTCAGCAAATAATTATAGCTGTTTTGACGCTTTTCACAAATTAATAATAAACACATTGAAAAACTGTTTGTAAAATTTGCATTTAAACACGGAAAAATAGTTATATTTTTTGTCAACTTTATAACGATTAATTTCAATGGTTTTGAAACTTTTGTGTGTTGAAACATTATTTATACAATTATTTAAGTAAGTCATTTCGTCTTAGACTTGTCTTTACTTTACGTATTTATTTGAAAAAGTTAAGCTTCGCAAAAAAAGTTTTACACCTCGGGTTTGAAACCTAATGCATAATAAATATATCAATGTATGCGTATGAATACTTATTTTGGTTCTGTTCTTACCCTAACCGGAAGATTTAGTTTATTTGAGAAGAAGCAAAAGTGATTCGTAACCTGCTTCGAACAACTGCACTTTCCATTTTTAGATCATTTTAAATCTCATTTTTGCCTCCCATTTCCTTTGCTACGATTCGCCTGACTTTTTCTGACAATACAAAAATTTCTTAATGTGACTTGTTCTAAAATTAACATTTTTAATCAAATTTATTAAAATTTGGAACAAAGCTGTATAAAAAAAGAAATTAACATTTAAACCAAATTAGTAATAATGAAGTATTGAAAATAAAATGTGTCCTATTTAAAGGCAATTGATTAAAAATTTAGTATAATTTCAATTTTAATATGGCCTGTACTAATTCAGTTCTGCAATTTAAAGTAAATGAAATATTAAATAATAATAATCATGTTAATATTTGAGTTTGTGCTACAGTATATTTAATAAAATATTATATTGATCTATCGATAAATAAAGAAGTTAAGCCATTTTTCTCGGAGTCCCCTTAAAGGAGATATTTTTTTAGACATATAGCAAGACCCTAAATCCATTAGTTTCTTTTTTTTTCGTTATATATGATAGTGTTCGAAGAAGTCACGTGCCAAGGTCTATTTACGAGCAGATGGCACATAAGTTTTCTTTGACATATCAGCCACATGTTTGAACGTACTACAATGTCTGTAGTAAAGTTTTCTTTACGTTGATGTAAATTGACTGTTCGACAATTGATTCACTGATATACACAAATGATCATTTTTCTTTTTTGTTTCAATTTTATTAAATATTTTGAAATAAAAGTAAATGTCAGTCATCGAAAATGTAATGTTTATTTGTTGATTTAAAAATTGTACAATGATGTGGTTAGTGTAAAGTAGCTAAAATTAATTTTAAAAGTTTCATTGCCATGTATATAAAAACACTAAAAATAAAGAAATTTAACTTTCAACAAGAAATATTCTGTATAAGTCGTAAACGCTTCACGTAAATCTATCTAAAGTTTTTACAGCAGAAATTCGCGTTAGATAAACTTCAGAAAATTTACTTCTTTATAAGAACTATAATTTTTACAATTAAAAGTTTCTAACACAAATTCCATTTAATAAATATACATACATACATGTAATTTTTTACAAGTAAATATGCTTATACGAAAAACGTATAATACAATGTTGAAGTATTATAAATATAACGACGCCGCAAAGACGATATCTCTTTTAAGAAGTTTGATGCCTTCACTGAACTTATTTTCCAATTCTACGTTTCCAATAGTCTTAGCTGCTTGACAAAGTTGTCTTAATAATTCCTCGAGACGTCTCATACAACGGATTATTGACCCTATAAATATAATTCAAAGTTGATATTCAAAATTTAACTTGGATATATCTTCATTTTAAAGCATTCTAAAAACGAACTATTTTAATGTAAAATTATAGTAATAATTATTTAGCTTTACCTTCAAAAATATCAGTCATTTTGCAGATCTGTAAAAAGGTAGCTCCTTTACACCAAGCATACACGATGTCCATTAGATAAGGCTTAAAATTATCAACATAACTATCTTCGTCTAACTGTAAATTTGCCTCAGTAGAAACTTTTGCCACTCTCCTTGCTAATTCTTGCATTTGCCGTAATGGCCCACTTAATTCCTCGGTACTTTTCGGCATTTCGGAAGACTTATCATCACATACTAAACAACTTAATAGAGCAGTCATTTGCGGAACTGTTAATGCATTGAACAATCCATTGAAAAGCATTTCCGTCAGTAATAATTCGTCTGCTCCAGTCAACTCGCAAGCAACTCGACCTTTCGATTCGATTACGTCGGTTGCCGTACAGTAGCCCATCCTTCGAAGCACTCGTTTCCTGCACTTCAATTCGTCCAACTGCAATACTGATTTTGCATGCATCAATTCTTCTTTAACATGATCCAATTGACTTTTAACTTTTTCCTTGCTTAAATATTTTTCGTAAATGTCGTTCAGTTCTGGATCCTGTAATAAAAGTTTAATTCCAACATAAAAGTGTGATAATTTTTCTAATAAATTACATAATGATGACAAAAAAAATCATAGTTTATTTTTGTTTTTATTTTTTAAATAATTTTAAAATTACATGTTTTTATTGTTGTTTTATTTATTATTAAGCGAATTATTAAGATATAAATTTAAATTAACCTTATGTAGTGGATGAGTATACAATCTTTCTTCCAGAACTTCAATCCTCTTAATAATGTCTTTAAATTTAGGATCATTTATTTTCATATCAGTAATGGGATTAAGCAAAGGTGGCCCATCATTTTTAAATCTTTTCTTCACTTCGGCAATGGTTTTTAACACACTTTTTCTATTATCTGCAGGCTTTAAATCCTTTGGATGATATATTCTCAAAGAACTGATATGAGATATTAATGTGTGCAGTACTGGCACAATCTCTACTTCTCCAGTTTCACCCTCCGGACAAGGAATTGGATTATTTTCGGTCGAATTCTTTGACACGTGTAATAATACATCAATAATGATCGTAGTATTTTCTTTTGTGAGATCTTTTGTAGGATTTTTCTTTTTAAAATTCACAACAATTCCCCAATCAAATAAGTGACTTCCATTTTTCACCTGTTTGAAACATATATAAAATAAATAAACACATGATTTTTTAATTAAAATGTATAATTTAACAAAACATTAAAAATAATACTAATTAATTAATCAAAGAAAAGAAAGTTCAAGTTCGAGTGCATACCTTGACTAGTCTTCCAGGTTGTAAAAATGGTAAAAGATATTCTGATTTCGTCAAAAAAAATCTGAATTCATCACTTAATCGGTCTAATTGTTCTCTTATACTATAATAAGATGAAACCAAATTTTCTTTTGGAACTTTTAGGGAGTCATATTCTTTTTGCAAAATTTTTACCTCTGTAATAAATAAATAAAAACAAGATAATTTAGTATTTAGTGTCATAATAGTGATACAAATATTTTTAAATTCAAAATAAAAACACTAAACTGCATAACTTTAATCATAATAAAATACATTTATGTATTAAGGACATATATTTTTTAATAAAAGATAAATAGCGATAAAAAAATATACATATTGTGTTTAATTAGTATATAATTAGAATCAGAATAAACTGAATCATTCAGATACCATTTTAACTGTGGATGAGTTGAATTAAATTTTATGCAGAAATATAAAAGAAATATTTTTCAAGTATTTTTGGAAATGGCGAATATAATTTTAACATTAAACACATAATTTTACTTTATGTGCTGAAATATAATAATTGATTTTTTACTTTATCTAAAAATATGTTGGCGATACAAAAAATATGATGAACAAAAAATTCAAATCCATACTGTGTTTTATTTGTTTTATCGCAAATAAATTTGTCTTTTTTAACCATGTAAAAACTAAATAAATTTCTTATATTTGTGCTGAAAAATTAAGCTTTTTTTGAAAGAACCACTTAAATAAAATTTGATCAAAAACTCACTATCACAAAATTCAGGAATCATAGCCTGATTTTGGTACTGATGAAAACTCCTTTGAAGCATATATTCTGGATTAATTTCCTCAACTCTTAAAAGATTGAGTACCATATTATAAGTCAAATGAAACGCTGAATTAATTGGATCTGGTTTGCCCTGAACGATGTCTTTACCCACAGTTGGACTCACTTGCTGATCAACCATCAAAATTACTATTCCTTTATCATCCAAACCTCGTCTACCTGCTCTTCCTGCCATCTGTATATATTCTCCAGAAGTGATCCAACGGAAATCTTTGCCGTCAAATTTTCTAGGAGCGGTAAACAAAACAGTTCTTGCAGGCATGTTTAATCCCATAGCAAAAGTTTCCGTAGCAAAAAGAACTTTAATGAGACCTTCGCCAAAAAGAATTTCAATCGTTTCTTTGAGTATAGGCAATAGCCCGCCATGATGAATACCAATTCCTCGTCGAAGAAGAGGCAGAACATTTTCAACCTGTGGCAATTTACGATCGTCGTCTGAGAGTATGTCCATAGCATTTGAAAATATTTCATCAACAAGCTTTTTTTCTTCGATGGTGTTCAGATCAAGTTTTGTCATCTGTATAGCATATGCTTCACAGTCTTTTTTGGAGAAACTGAATATAATAACTGGTGCAAATTGACGTTCGATGACCATTTTGACAATCTTGAAAATATTTGTTTGACCAGAATTGTTTTTTTGAAAACCACTTTTCCGACCTCTTTGGTCACCCTTTGCTGCATCACCAGATTGAAGACACGCCATAGCACGGTTGAAATTGTCTTCGCGAAAATTGCCCGATTCGTCAACAACCTAGAAATGATATATTTATAGTTTTCAGGTAATCAAAGTTGTAATAAATTAACGTTTATAATTTACTTTTATTTTATTATATAAATTTAACGTACAAAAAGCAAATTTTAAATAAGAAACTTATAATTTATTCATTTTTAGAATGTTTATTTTATAAATAAAAAATTATAAAAGATTACTATTTCCTAATTTTAAATAAATTAATTTGAATCTAAAAATTTACCAAATGTATTCCATCTCCTCCAGCAGGAAATATATAATGTTGCAAAGGTGTTGGTCGATAGTCTGTGTAAACTACATGACAGGGTTGATTATGCAAATGAGCAACCCATTCGGCAAATTGTCGGGCATTTGGGATTGTGGCCGAAAGAAATACGTAATGAACATTATCGGGTAATAAAATCAATGTTTCTTCCCAAACGACTCCTCTTTCTTTATCTCTCATATAATGAATTTCATCAAATATTACCCAACCAATTTCTCGCATTACCTATTATAAATCAATATACAATAAGAATATTTATTTTATTTATATGAAATTAGACAACTTAGACAACATACCTCAGAACCTTTATACAACATGTTTCGCAAAATTTCTGTCGTCATTATAAGAATACTTGCTGTCGGATTTATAGTTACATCTCCAGTAACTAAACCAACATCTTTAAATTCTTCATGAAATTCTCTGTATTTCTGATTACTCAACGCTTTGATTGGCGTTGTATATATGACTCTTTGTTTTTCTCTCAGAGAACATGCTATAGCATATCTAAAAAATATAAAGATGATTAATTAATTTGTTTCTAATATAACATACTTTATAACTATTTCATAAAATATTTTTTCATTTTTTGTTGCATATTGTTTCCAAATATATATGTACGTTCAAATTTATTTTTAAATACTTACTCAGCGACAACCGTTTTGCCAGCCGAAGTATGAGCAGATACTAAAACAGACTGATTGTTTTCTATGCACAAAATTGCTTCCTTTTGAAAAGGATCCAAGACGAATTTATACTCTTTAGCTGGCTTTCGAGTTACATCTTCAAGAGGTACATAATCTTGATCTGGTGGTATAGCAACCTCATGCGTACAGGATTGTACAGTATCAATAACGTGAACTTTCACTCTGCTGGTGTATTCATCCAAGCTTAAAAAATAAACAATTATAATAATATAACAGTAGACTAATTTGCGTTAAATAACAATCAAATTTAATTTAAATCAACGTGTTTGATTGGCTGCAAAATATTGACAAGTATTTCATAAGTTCTTTCAATATTATAATATTCAATAATTTCTTATGTCTTATTATAAATATTATATATGATAAAAAATATAAATACTTTTAATGCTAAGTTTATAAATATTTATTTTGACAATATAACACTCACTTGAAGTCTAATAAATCTTCAGTTTTCTGTTTTTTATGAAAAACCACGTCGTCTTCGACATCAACTTCCCTCTTTTTGCCATTCTCCAAACTACTTATTCTGCAAAATCAATGAAATAATTATATTTGATTCTAGATTGTTTAAGACTATTTAATATTAAGAAAATTGGGCACACATTTAGAGGTTAACTAACCACAGATTGTTAAACTTATTTTACTCACTCTAATTGTTTTGTAGAAATTGCGAGTTTCGCAGCTGAAATATCTGGAGGCGGATCAACGTCGTCATTATTTTCATTAAAAGCGTCAAACAAATCTTCATCGAAATCAGTCATTGTTTTGTTTATCCAGAGCACATGCGAAATCAAAGCCAGTCAGTCACGCTGTTGCATATTCTAAAGTTTGCTGAGAAGTTAGTCACAGATAGTACTCGTGTCATTTCCAGAAATAAAACAACGTTTGAAATTCATTTATTTTATAAGCAAATCAATGAAAAATTAACTTACTTCTAGAATTGAGCGAAGAAATTTTTGAAACTGATAATAATACGTATTAAATTTCAGCCTGGTTTAATCTTTAAATTCATATTGCTTCATGATAAAAATGGCGCTGTTATTACTTTTTGAATTTGATTCCACTAAATAACCGCTAACTTCACTTTATTGTTAAACGTAACTTTGACGGTTTTCTGCGAAAAAACACACGTGATTTCTAGTTTGGATTTGATGTTTTGTTTGTACTTTTTATTATTTTCAGCCAAAACGTTCGAAAGCTTATAGATAGTAGGAATGCTTATTCGTTATCTATGTTATATTATTTGAATTCGGTTTTCTCGAACGAATGAATGTAAATGTCAATAATAAGTTTTTCCACCGAAGATATGTATTCTTGATGTGTTTAAGATTATAACCTATAATACAAAAAAATGTACGCGGATAAAATAGTAAAGAAAATCCCTGGTGAAGCCCCGAAATCAAGAAAAGATAGTCAGGGTTATATCGAGGATTTGGGAAAGAAACCGTTGATTGAACTGCAAGAAATTTTGGAACGCCAGAACAAGCTGCTCGCTAATAAGTGAGTATCGTTATTTTGCATTCAAATAAAATGACGATAACAATAAAATAACAAAATGAGAGAAATATCACAAAATTAAGGGTTTAATTTTGTAGCTTTGGTTTGAATTATACAGTTGAGTTTCTGAAATTTTAGAGGCTTTATATCAAAATTGCCAGACAAAGGTGAAAAAATCAGAACATTTAGGGATAAAGTTTTGAAGGAGATTAATTTGAAAAATGAGGTTGAACAAGCGGCAAAATTATTGTCGAAATTGAATATTGCGAGTCAAGGAAAAGCTGCTATGACTCAATTGGAATGGACTGGGAAATATTCAGAAAAAGACGAATGTGAAGTTGTTGAACTTGACAGTGATGATGAAACTGATCCTTTAAAAATACTGGCCCAGGTAAATTACCTTCAATCAGTATTTTTTAATATTATTATTATTACTATTATTGCTTAAATTGAATAAAATGAAATTAAACAATATTATAATGAAATTTGTTGTAATTTTAAGCCTACGGGAACAGGAGTGCATAAGAAAAAAATTATTCATCTTCCACCAGAAGAAAGTCTTATCAAAAAAGAAGATTTGGAAGATGCCGAATCGACGTCAGGAACGTCAGATGTTACGGATATTTTGAACGAAGAGCATGTTAAGTATATTATTGAAAAAGTAGAGAAGACCAAAGATAAGCAAAGAGAACCTTTTAAGCCTTACAAAACCACGAAGAGCAATGTTCACGATCCAGAAAAGGAAAAACTGAGAAAGAAAAACAAATATTGGGAAAATACGGCTGCAACGCCCCCTTTAATTGTTCATGGGGCGGTTAAATTATTGAGCATTAATGAATCATTGATACTTGAAAAAGAAAAGGCTGATAAGTTACAAGTAATTTTTGTATTTTTTACATTCATTTTAATTTAGTATAGTTAAGAAAATGAAGATTTTTAATATCTTTTAATTGATAATTAAAAGTTTTTAATGTGATTAGATAAAAATAATTTATTTTAAGGAATTGCAAATACAACAAGCTGCTCAACGATTGGCAGAACGTATTGGTAAAAATGAAATTGGACCTTTACCTTCAAAAGTTGGAACCTATCGTGATCGGAAAAAATCAGAAACTTCTGATTCTGAGCACGAGGATAATCAGGTGTATGATGACGATGATGATGATAAAGGTGGAACAGTATTGTATAGTGTTGAAAGTTAATGCTAATAGTTTTTAAAAAATGTAATATATTTTTTTAAATAAAAAAAAATTGTATATACTGCATTATATATAAATATTTGTAGTGCATAGTATACTTTGAAATAATTGTTTTGTTAATCAGTTGATATATTAACCAGTGCAAAATTCTTTGTATTTTTTTAAAACAGATTGCAATTTTAGTGTAAACATTTTTTGAACTTTGTATTGAATGTTGAAAAGAAGAGTACTTAATGAATCTCAAATAATCTGTTACAATTGGATAATATTAGCTTTAAAATAATATTGTAATTTTTCAATTTATGTGTTTATAAATATTAATTATTTAATATTAGATTTTCATCAAGTAAATGTAC